>CAUYRT010050751.1:0-13872 GCA_963574885.1 Lepilemur ruficaudatus | reverse complement strand
CATTCGGGTGCAGATGTCTTTATCATAGAATGTCTTGTGCTCTTTTGGGTAGATGCCTAATAATGCTATTGCTGGATCGAATGGTAAATCTAATTTTAGCTCTTTGAGGAATCTCCAAATTCTTTTCCACAAAGGTTGCACCAATATGCAGTCCCACCAACAGTGTAAGAGTGTCCCTATCTCTCCACATCCTCTCCAGCATTTGTTGTTTTGGGATTTTTTGATAGAGGCCAGCATCAGTAGTTTTTAAAGTTCCCCCAGATGATTCCAATGTGTAGCTAAAATTAAGAATAACTTCCCTAATGAGTCACAATGTGAAGTTTGAAAAACACTTCTCTAACTACTGAAATTCTAATAAAGTCTATAAGTTAGTAATAGTATTGTGCCAGTGCTAATTTTTTTGGTTTAGATCATTGCATTATGTTTATGTAATATTAATATTAGAGGAAACTGGGTGAACATTATATGGCAACTCTGCACTATTTTAGCAACTTTTCTATAAGTCCAAAATTATTTCAAAATAAAAATATTTTTTAAAAGACTTCCCTAGAGAAACTATTCCACCAAGAAACATGAATAAGAATGTTTAGAGCAACACTGGTTTGTAAAGGCAGAAAACTGGAAACACCAAAATGTCCATCAACAGGAGAATGTATAAATACATTGTGGTATATTGCTACAATGGAATATTATACAATAGTTAAAATACATGAACCAATAGTACATATATCAGCATGGATGGATCTCAAGAACAGATAAGACAAGTTACAGAAAGGTAATTTATAGCATTATATTATTTTGTGAGACTTAAAAACATATAAAACAGTATTACATATTTTATGGTAATATAGAAATATGGAGTAAGAGAATAGAGAAAGGCATAGGAATTAAAACCACTAAATTAGGACTAGTGATTACCTTGTGGAGGATACAAAGGAATGAAATCAAGGTGGGAGACTTCAATTGCATTTTTACTATTTATTACTTAGGCTGAATGGTGGGTATATCAGCATTGGTTGCATTATTTTTTTTCTCATTTTAATGTCTGACATATTTCATAATTTGAAAATTAATCCAACTGTAATAAATGTCCTACTCTGGTGGGGATGTTGATTGTGGGGGAAGTTGTACATGTACAGGGGCCCAGGGGTATGTAGGAAATCCCTCTACCTTCCTGTCAATTTTGCTGGAAACCTAAAACTGCTCTAAAAAATAAAGTCTTATTTTAAAAAATATTTAAGACAAAGGGCTGGTAAATCATCAGGTGGAATAGAAAAGAGAAGGTCTGTACAGAAGCTGAGTTTGGGAGGAAGTAAGTGGGAGCACGCCATTCCTATTCTCTATCCAACCAGGGCACCTGCCAATGTGCATAGAAGAGGACTATGTGACATGAATGCCAAGGTCTTGGGGCTAGTGTTTCACTAGCAACTTGAAAGGAGTAAGCTCAGATGACAGCCCAGTTCCTCTGATCTCTCTTTAGAGACAAACTCCTCCACATTGGTACTGTCTTGGGGTAGGGCTGAGAATAGAAAACAAAGCCCTGGGAATAAGGTCAATCTATGTGATCACGATCATTAACCACAAACATTTCTCTAGTACAGTCCAAACTCAGGAGACTAAGACTAGGAAGGGAGCAGGAGGAAGAAAGGTGGTGGGGCCTGGGCTAGAGACATCCCTTTTCCTCTGAATAAGAATCACACCTTGCTGGTAGACAATCAGACCTTTGCCATGACCATTCTTCGGTGTTCTCACATTGTCGACCTGCACTGCCTACCTGAAGCCATTCCCCAGCCCACAGAGGGAGCAAATGATAGAAGAGGTAGAGGAGTTCATTTATGACCTAGGACCAGTTTGACAAGGTGGGTCAGGCAGCAATCAAGGGCTGTGGGCACCTAAGGCCAGCATGAGGGTACTGAGTACCTAGAGTACTGCAGAAAAGAATAAGAAAAGAAGATGAGAGGCACCAAGGACAAACCCCACCTACATCCTGATTTGGGCTCAGGCCCGGTCCAGTCTCTCACACTTTCTCCCAGGTAGCAGATGGAAAATGCCTCCCAAGCAGGAAGGGAGTATGTTGGCTTCTACTCCATCTTCCTCTGGTGGAGTTCTGGGGTCTGGGGTGGAAGGGTACAATGTGCCATACTGTTCATACTGCTCTCATGCCACGTGGCAGAGCTTCTCTCTTTCCCCTTGCCTCAGATCTCCCCTTAAGAAGGAAAAACCCATTCCTTACACCTGCTGCAGGGGAAGGCTCCATGGGGATGCCTACCTAAGAAAACTTGGGGAGACTCACTCGTGAATGGGGCCATTATGTTAACCCTCCACAGCAAACATTAACCCCTGATGGGTATCTCCTTGCTCAGGGCACATCAACTAACTGCAGTAAATGTGAAGGTAGAAAGGAATGGAAGGAGTGGCAAAAGACTTAGAAGATTGAGTTTGCAGGTTTGGCTATTGATATGCGGATGAAGGGGAAGTTGTTGAGGAAGGGAACTGAAGGAGGATTTGCCAAGAGCATGGCAAGTCTGTGGGTGCCATTCCCTAAAATGCTAGGTAGTGGAAGGGAAGCAGGTTGAGTGGGACAGTATGATGGTGATTTGAATAGGTTGTTTTGAGGAGTGTAGGGGACAAGTAAATGGTGATGTCCAAGAGGCAGGTCTGGCATTCAGAGATGTCTAGGCTGGAGAAATGTGTTCAGGCATTACAGCATGAAGATGGTAACTGGGGAGTGGACAAGATGGCCTTGGACGGAGCGTAGAGAGAGAAGAGGATTGACCCACTGAAGACAGAACAACTTTGTAAACACAGACATGGGTAACTTCTTGTTCAATGCCTACCTTGCTGCTTCTCTGTAACAGTTCTTTGAACAACAACAAAAAACCTTTGAAGAAAATGCCAGCATTCCAGTAAAAAATCAATACATTTGATTTACTTTCTAATATGACATCTTTGCTATCACAACTGTTCTACATTTTGCACAAGTTCAGGCAGTGGAACTTATTGGAGAGAAATTAAACCAAAAAGAATTCATGAGGAAGACACTGTACTTTGATGAGATGAAATAAAGTTTGTTCCCTAAACCACTTTGAACAGCTCTTCATCTCATTTATAAGGATCCATCTTTTTAGACAAAAACCTATTGTGGTCAAGTCTTTAGACACTGGATTGGAAAACTGAAGAGAATAATCAGACAGCAATTTCCTTGGTCCTAGTTGAAAAATCGTGATGAGCTAAGTGGAGGTGCTTTGACCAACTATATACAAAGCATAATTTCGTGTCTAAGCTGCTGATGACAGTGCATATCTGCCATAATAGGCACTTTAGCTGCACGCTATAATGAACTGAGAGGAGGTGAGAGGCTGTTGATGGACTTACTAAACCTTAGCAATAGCCAAGTGATTCTGATTAGGGAGCATTGAGAGTCTGTATGACTAAGTCTTCAGCATCCTAAGCTCCTTACAACAGCCCCTCCATCTCAGCACCAAATTTCTTTCCTTTTGTAAGTGACAAGAATACATTAAGAAGAGGTTTGTGTAACAGAGAAGAGTTGCACTCTCTTAGGGAGACTCTGGTGCTGTAGCGATGAATCACTGTACAAGAAAGGTGCTTCAAGTCCTTTGAAAAAGAAACACTTTATCACCAGCCTTCTGTCCCTCCTTCCATTTCTAGAACCTACCTGGTAAGAAAAGGCAGGAATGCCCACTGAGATGGAGACCTGCTTTACATTTTGTATTCATTTTCTAGGGCTACGGTAACAAAGTACCACGGACTAGGTAATTTAAATAACAGAAATGTATTGTCCCACAGTTCTGGAGGTCAGAAATCAGAAATCAAGGTGTCTATAGGGTTGTCTATAGCCCTTCTGAGGGCTGTGATGGAAAGATCTCTTTCCTTGCATTTTCCCTGTGTGTGTGTCAGTCTCTATGTCCAAACTTCCCCTTATATAAGGACACCAGTCATATTGGATTAGGGCCCAGCCTACTGACCTCATTTTAACTTGATTACTGCTATAAACACACTTTCTCCAAATAAGGTCACATTCTGAGATACTCAGGGTTTGGCTTTCAACGTATCTTTTTTTCAGGGGAATATAATCCAGTCCATAACACCCTCCAAGCACATAATCAGGTCTCCAGAAAAAACACTATTCTCACATTGTGGGGCTTATTAGTGGTAAGAAGCTTTGAGATTTGGACCCATGGACTTTCAGGGCTGCAGGGCCCCTAGGAACCATCCAGTTCCACAAGGAACTGGTCCAAATTCACGAGGCAGTGGCTCAGTTGAGACTACAAGCCAGTTCTTAGGAAGTGCCAGAAGCCTTAGGCAGACGCTATGGGAAAGAAAAAAAGATAAGTATTCTTTCCAAAGGACTAACCCACAGGGCAGAGCCTCCCCATTATCTTGTTCTTATGGCATAGTGGGTGACACTGCTAGACACATTTCTCAACAGCTACTGTCTCTCCCCCCCGTCCTCCTCCCTGCCCTCATCCCATTTCTAGATGTCCATGAGGCCTGACAGTGAGTCCACTCAAACTAGGTTTTTCACCTATCCAAGTATTAATACATTTTAAATCCACTTCAAAACTAATGGAAAGAAGCCAGAAGGAGGAAATAAAGAGAGGTGACTCAGCTCATTACAGACTGTGATTGAAACTGCATTAACTTGGACACATACTGAGCTTTCTCTTTCAATAATAAAATGAAGGATCAAGTTTATTATTCAACCCTCACACAGCTTTCTCTCTCTGAGGTCTACAGACCAGTCTGGTACCTCTTTTTCCCTCCCCTTCTTTTAAAAATTGTGAAAATAACATAAAATTTATCACCATAACCATTTTTAAGGGTAGAATTCAGTAGCATTAAGTGCATTCACATTGTTGTGCAACCATCACCACCATCCATCCACAGAACATTTTCATCATCCCAAACTGAAACTCTGTCTCCATTAATCATGAACTCATCGTTCCTCCTCCCCCAGCCCATGAAACCCACCATTCTACTTTTTGTCTCTATGAGTTTGACTACCCTAGGTACTGCATATGAATGGAATCACACACTATTTGTCTTGTGTATGTGTAATCATACACTATTATGCTCTTGGCTTATTTCACCAAATGTAATGTCATCAAGGTTCATCCCTGTTATAGTATGTGTAAGAATTTCTTTCCTGTTACCTCCTTTATGAAAGGTCTAGCTTTTGAAACTTAGCTATTGGGGTGTTTTTAGTTGGGGGAGAACACTAGGGCCAAGTGTAACTATAATTAGGAAGTCATTATGTTGGAAGTGAATCCTGGACCCAGTGACCAAGGCTTGGAGAAAAGGACAAAGGAGAACAGAGAAGTAATGAGCTCAGGGACCCCTACCCCTGCACACTTGCATCTGGGCAAAGCACAAGCTCAAACATGCAGGGCAGGGTCTTTTGTCAGTTGCCTTACCTATTCAACTCACCTCAACACATATTTATTGAATGCTGATACACAAAGCATTATGGGCCATGCAGAGAGATCTTCAGGGGCTTAGGGAAGGCCCGCGCAATGAGCTCACCTACGGAAGGCAGGAAAGAGAGTGAGGGCACCAAAGACATTTGTACATTTGGCCTTTACTCCTTATGTACGTGTGGTCCCCCTCCCCAGTCCCTGGCTCCACACCTTGGTAAACAGTGCCACCACATGTCTTTGGCCACTGCAAAGCCAGGCAGTATAGGGAACCAGCTGATCAAGATCTTATTCATTCACCCCCTGCCTCATCCCAAAAAGGACTTTAGGGAGCTGGTGCAGGTCATTGACCTTTTAAGTTCTCTATACCAGAGCTTTCCAACCAGTGGGTTACAAACAAGTCACAGGCTTGTGTAGATAATGACCCTCAGCCCCTCTATTGATTGGGCAGTGTCTTGGACAGGGGTTCAGCCTGTGGGAAGGACACTTTGAGCTTTAAACAGCCTCATTTGTCTAATCCCAGTATGTGGTACAATATTATCATTTTCTACATAGGTCCCTATGTAGAAAATAATTGGCAAGCCCTAGACTATGTGTTGTCCTTGCTTCCTCTGACCATCTCAGTCTTATCGGTTCCCACCTCCTGCATGTAGTCTCCTCTGTCAATTCCAGCTCAGCACTCAGGACACACTGATTTCCCTCTTCTCAAGAGTTCAGATGAAAAGATACTCATTAATTGCCTCATTACTATCTCATGTGCGGGACCTGCACAGGAGAGGAGAAATAGCTAACACATATTCAGTACATAACAAGTGTGGAGACTTTATATACATAATCTCGTGTCAACCTCACCACAGTGGCCACCATTCTTAACCCCAACTGACAGATGAGGCTCAGAGTAGTTAGAATACCTTACCTCGGTTCGGAGCTACAACAATTTGAAGGATTTGAACTCCGGCAGTCTTGCTCCAAAGTCCACACTCTTCATCTCATACTTGACTGCAGACATGGCCATGATTTCTGGTTTCATCTCTTTCTAACAGACTGAGGATCACTTCCACTTGGGACCCCTCACATTGTCTAACATAGTGCTACAGCACATAGTAGGCACTTTCTGAATGCTTCCTGACTAAGCTTGTTTATAGTTTAACATGTCTATCTCTTTCCTTGGGTCTGCCGTGCCAGTATTGTTTTGCAGCATAACACTGTTGAGATTCAACGGCAGGCCAGGCTTCTCACTAACACCCATTGACTGATGTGATCTAGTTTGGTCAAGTCTATAATTTTCTCACTGGCTTTGATATCTCCAAAAATGCAAGCAAAGAGTCTCAGCAACTAACAAATGAAAGTTCTCTTTGAAAAGTTGAAAGTTAGTATGCCATGATTAGATGTGTATAAGCAATTTTAGCCCATTTAGTCATGTGGATCTCTAAATCACTTTCGAGTTACTATCATGCCTTTATTTTATGATCATTTTGCATGAGGTTTTTAATGATTTCTGTTTCATTCAAAATCTGTTGATCCATTAAGAGCTTTTAAACTTCCTCTGACAGCAGAGCACATGGGTACAGCCTTATGTTCTACTGGCACTGGAAATAATATGTTGATTTCAAAATACCACCTTAGCAGAAATCGATTGACAAGACTTAAATCAAAACCTCTCGTGAATCATATTGTAGATGATTAGAGCACATACCCTCAAAATAAATACTTCAATTCCATGTGAAATTAGAAAAAAGTTGAACCCATTTTCAAGATCATTGATATTCATAAAAATCTTACAGTATTTCAGAGTAATTCACTGATTCCCAAACAAACTAGCGCTGGGAGCCTTCAGCACAACAGTCTTATCAACACTGCTCAAGAGAAGGCAGGAGAACTCCCTGGTGACACTGCAGAAGGCCACTTCTCTTAGCCCACTTCCCCATCTACAAAATGAGGGGGCAGTGGACTCATCAATTTCAGACACTATTAAGCTCTAAAATTGCTACTGCATGGGGGCTTTTTTGTTAGGTTCAAAAATATTGTAACCAAGACAAGTGGTCCTCAAATTTTTGTGTTCATACCCTACTTTCAATTATAATAGTTATTTGTGGCACACCATAGGGGACTAAAAGATGTAAAACAATACTAAACAAACAAGCAAAAATTACAACACACCAAATTTCAGCATAACAAAGCCTCCCTCTGTCTGTAAAAGAATGAATTCCTAGTCATCACTCTAGACACCTGGTTGCCCGTTAGCCCTGAGTCATTGTAAGGAGAACTGTTGGGTGCTCTGACCAGAGTCCATACACAGTTGTCCCTCAGTATCAGGGATTGGTTCCAGGACCCCTACAGATAGTGAACCCAGGGATGCTCAAGTCCCTAATATAAAATGTATAGTATTTGCATATAACTTAAACACATCCTCCTGTATATTTTAAATAATCTCTAGATTACTTATAATATGTAATACAATGTAAATGCTATGTAAATAGTTATTATACTGTATTGTTTAGGGAATAATGACAAGAAAAATAAGTCTGTATGTGTGCAGGACAGGCACAACCATTCTTTTTTTTATTTTTTGAATATTTTCTATCCGCAGTTGGTTGAATTCCCAGATGCAGAACCCATGGATACGAAGAGTTAGCTGTACTTAGGAAGCAAAGTTCTTTTTTTTTGAGACAGAGTCTCATTCTGTTGCCCTGGCTAGAGTGCCGTGGTGTCAGCCTAGCTCACAGCAACCTCAAACTCCTGGGCTCAAGCGATCCTCCTGCCTCAGCCTCCCGAGTAGCTGGGACTACAGGAATGGACAACCATGCCCAGTGAATGTTTTCTATTTTTAGTTGTTTTGGCTAATTTCTTTCTATTTTTAGTAGAGATGGGATCTCACTCTTGCTCAGGCTGGTCTCGAACTCCTGAGCTCAAACGATCCACCCGCCTCAGCCTCCCAGAGTGCTAGGATTACAGGCATGAGCCACCCCGCCCGGTGGAAGCAAAGTTCTTACATTTACTCAAAACCACTACATCTTTCTTTGGTTCACTTCTGATGTTATTCAGCACATACCTTACCTTTTCTTTGAAGCAAACTGCATCCCCTCTTCCAACCTTGTTCATTCAAGTGCAAAAGGGAGAAAGGAGGAGAGAAAACCAGAGAGGGGCTCAGAGGAAGATGATATAGGACTTCTGGTTTTAGTCTAAGTGCAAGGTTTGGGCAGGAGAGTGACACGATCTAACTCTTCCTCTTCAAACATCACCCTGGCAAACGTGCAGAGAACAGATTGAACAGGGCAAGGGCGGAAGCAAGACAAGAGGCTCCTGGAGTGATTCAGGTAAGAGAGGCGAGGATGACTAGGACTGGAGTGGCAGTAGTGAGAAGTGGATTTACGTATTTAGACGGAAATATGGATAGAATTTGTTGATGGATTCGGTTTGGGGTATGAGAAAGAGAGGTCAAGTTAAACTTTAAGGTTTTGGCCTGAACAACTGCTATTTACTGTGGAAGTCTGCACGTGGGGCAGGTTCACATAAGAAGATGAGGGATTGGATTTGTGATGTCTATCGCACAACCCAGTGGCTATGCAAAGTTCGCAGTTGGGTAAAGAAGTCTGGAGTTCAGGGCAGAGGCCTTGGCTAAAGATGCATATTTGGGAGTAGTATGTATATGGTTTTGAAAGCCACAAGTCTGAATAAGATTAGAAAGGCCATAAGTGTAGGGAGAGAAGTGGGGGTGTCTAAGGCATGAGGCTTATTATGGTCTTCTAACCTTAAGATTAGATGGGGAGGAAGTGCCAAAGTTGAGGGAGAAGGAGCAGCCAGTGGAGTAAGAGAAAAACCAGAAGACTAAGGGAACCCTAGAAGCAGAGGAAAAAAATGGAACTTGCTTATTATTTCCAAGATTTCTCTGATACACCACCATACCACAGCATGTGATTTAACTGTAGGAAAAAAAGAGTTTTGTGCAATGAATAAAATTTGGTGGCACTACTGATCCACGCATTCTAAAAGGAACAACTGTTCTACCTAACGACGACACCGCCTGCTGTGATGCAAGCCATAGCTGCTGCTGCCCCTGGCTGTTTCTCACCACCAAGCCCCTCAAGGAAGCACTATAACAGAAAAGCTGAGCAAGGGTTTTAGAGTTAGCCAGACCTTGGTCCAAACCTCAGCTCTGCCACATACTGGCTGTGTGACCTTGGACGAGCTGTTTCGCTTCTCCTCTGACCCTTAGTTTCTTCATTTTAAAAATGGGCTAGACCTCCTAGGGTATTGGAAGAGTAAAAATAAGCATACATGTACATTATCACTTGGCACAGAGTAAAAGTTCAGAGTGTTAAAAATCATTAGTTACTCTCTCTCAAGAAATAAAAGTTCATCTACTATCTGAGAAATCAGTTGTGCTGTCTTTGTATCACCAAAGCTCGAGAAATCCCTCTAAGCTGCATCCTTGAATTCTAAGATCCATGAGGCTTCCACTTCCCTTACCCAGCCCTGCTGCTCTGCACTCCTGCCTCCTCCACCCCCACACTCCAGCTCTACTTTGTCCATGTGGGTCAACATTCAACCTTGTAACCCGAACCCCAGCCCTGATCCTCCAGGCTCTTGAAACATCATTTGACACAGTTGCTCATGCCCTCTTTCTTGATGCCACACACTTTGATTCTCATTCCTCTTGGTTCGTCCTGGCCTCCTCCCCTTCACCTATCTCCTAAAGCCTGGACTCCTGGGGCTCTGTCCTGAATCCTCTTCTCCTTTCACAGTCTACACTGTGACCCTGGGGAGCTCAAGAACACCCACGCTTCACCTCTCCGCCAGAGTGATGGCTTTTTCTGCCCTGTCTCCTGAGCTCCAAACCCATATAACCTCTTCCCACACTCGATATCCTGACAAGTACCTCAGTTTAATGGAGGTCTAAAGCACAATCCATTCTCTCCTCCATCCCCCAAAACATCCACTCCTCCCTCAGTCATTTGTGTCAGTCTCCCACACCAGAAACCACATGTCTCTCCTGTTCACTGCCAAAATGGGGTCAATCCAGCAACAATCTTTGTTAAATGCCACCTTCAAAAAATACATATCAAGATATCCATGTCCGTCTGCCCCCTGCAGGATAGAGGGCCTGCTTTTTGGTATACTATATATATAGTATATAGTATATACATATATATATACATATATCATATATAACAGTTGATCTCTCTGGATTGTGGAACTAGACGTGATTTTAACTTTTTCTTTTTGCATATTACTATTTCTACAATTTCCTCCCCAAACTATTTTCTCTTTCTCTAAATCCTTGCTATCCAAAGTGACTTCTCCACACACCCGAGGATGCTTGTCTCCTCTACTCTATGCCTTTGCTCATGCTGTCCCCTCTACCTGCAATCTCGTGGCCCTTCCCCACCATTCTTGTCTTGTGCCTTTAAGAGTCATCTCAGGAAAATGAACACTGATGGAAAATATTAGGTTTATCACAGGCAAAATGTTAATATTCTTAATGTATAAAGATATTAAAATCAATACAAAAAACCAAAACCCCAACTAGAGAAGGAAAATAAAATGATCAATAGACATTTGAAGAAAACCTCAAACCTCACTAAAAATCAAAGAAAAAATTGAATACATAGAAACAGAAAGTAGAATGGTGGTTACCAGGGGAAGGAGGGGTGCACGGGAAATGGGAAGATGTAGATCAAAGGGTAAAAAGAGCGGCGATTTTAGGTACTCTTGCTACCCCCCCAAAAAAGAGGTAACTATATGAGATGATGGATATGTAAATTTGCTTGACTGCAATAACCACTTCAATATGTATATGTGAGGCTGGATGCAGTGGCTCATGCCTGTAATCCTAGCACTCTGGGAGGCCAAGGCGGGAGGATCGCTCAAGGTCAGGAGTTCGAAATCAGCCTGAGCAAGAGTGAGACGTGGTCTCTTCTAAAAATAGAAAGAAATTAATTGGCCAACTAAAAATATATAGAAAACATTACCCGGGCATGGTGGCACATGCCTGTAGTCCCAGCTACTCGGGAGGCTGAGGCAGAAGGATTGCTTGAGCCCAGGAGTTTGAGGTTGCTGTGAGGTAGGCTGATGCCACGGCACTCTAGCCTGGGCAACAGAGTGAGACTCTGTCTCAAAAAAAAAAAATGTATATGTGTATCAAAACATCATGCTGTATACCTTAAATATATACAATAAAAAAGATCTATTGCTAAACAAAAAAAAACACAAAGAAATAAAAAATATAGCAAAAGTAAATGATCTATTGCATTGGTTATCTATTGCTGCATAGCAAATTAGCCCCAAACTGATTGGCTTACAGAGACAATAAATACTGATTATTTCACAGTTTCTGTGGGACATTATACTAAGTGAAATAAGCCAGGCACAGAAAGACGAATACTGCATGATCTCACTTACATGAGAAATCTAAAAAATTGAATTCATGGAAGCAGAGTAGAATGGTGGTTACCAGAGGCTGAGCATTTGTGTGGGGGGCTGGGGCGGTTGGGGAGATGTTGGTCAAAGGATACAAAATTTCAGTTAAACAGGAGCAATAAATTCAAAAGATTATTGTACATCATGGTGACTATAGTTAATAACAATGTATTATACTCTTGAAAGTTGCTAAGAGGGTAGATTTTAAGTGTTCTTACTACAAAAAATAAGTATGTGAGGTTACGCATATATGTTAATTAGTTTGATATAGCCATTCCACAATATATATGTATTTCAAAACATCATGTCATACACCATAAATATATACAATTTTTATTTGTAAATTAGAAAATAAATACGTAAAAAGAACAATATTCACCATTGTTTTTTTTCTTAAGGAAGCAATAAATCAGTTGTTTACTATATGAGTGACTTACTGACATTTTTACTGCATTTGTGTATACAGACAGACTGAAAGGATGTACTTCAAATGTAAGCAGTGGTTATTTCTGGTGGTGGTATTACAATGTATTTTCGGGTTTTTGTTTTTTTCCTTTTGGGAAGTAGTAATTGTTTTCTACAATGAATACATATCCTCTGATAATAAGAAAAAAGGTTATACTTTAATTTTTACAAAAGATTCAGTCCAGGCTTCACTGCTCCCAGAAGCATCCCTTAACGCCTGATTTTGCCAGTCTTGCCCTCCTGGCCTGGGTTAGCTGCTTTCTTCTCATGCCCCAAAGCACCATGTCCACCTCTCCTTTGGTGCACTTCCTAAGTGCTAGTGGTCTGCTAACTGATGCCTCTGTCCTTCCACTCCTCACGAGACTCATATGGTGCTGTGACTTGTTCATCATCAGGTCCCTGTTGCCACATACAGAGCCTGGTAAACAACAGACATTTGGTGTGATTTGTCAAACTGAAGTGAACAGTACTGCTAGCTAGAGCCAAGGCAGCTGGTGTGCGTGGGTCAGGTCCCATTACGACTCTGCAAGGTTGACGTGGGAGGGGCAGGGTGTTGCGGATGGTGTGAGGTGGTCAGCTATACTTCTGGTCAGGCCCCTGATACCTTCCTTTGCAATGGCTCCAAAACTGGGGAGGGACCATTGCACAGTACCTATTTAGTGGTTCTCTTAGTGAGAGAAATGAACTGGTGGTATGCTATCAATCCTGTGGTTTGCTTTCAAGACAGTAGACTGTACACTGCTTGCTGGTGGGATTGCAAACTAGTTCAACCTCTATGGAAAGTAGTATGGAGATACCTCAAAGAGCTAAAAGCAGACCTACCATTTGATCCAGCAATCCCACTACCCAGTATTTACCCAAAGGGAAAAAAAAAGACATTCTGTAAAAACGACATCTGCACTCAAATGTTTACAACAGCACAATTCACAGTTGCAAAGACGTGGAAACAACTCAAGTGCCCATCAGTACATGAGTGGATTCCCTAATGGATTGATCCTGCTTTGTTCTTAGAGGTTTTACTTCATACCCACCCTGCATTCTGAAACTGCTAACTTTCTAGCCACTTTTGCCGATGCAATCCTTTTGTCAATATAAGATAAGTAGAGATACTTCTATTACTGGCAATGAATCTTAGTAGCTATGGTTTACTAAGAATCAAGGAGCCATTCATTTTTATGGCTGAGTAGTACTCTATGGTATGTGTGTGTATATATTACATATATGCATACACATACACACTTTCCCACATTTTCTTTATCCACTCATCAGTTGATGAGCCCTTAGGTTGATTCCATATATTTGCAATTATGAATTGTGTTGCTATAAACATTCAAGTACAGATGTCTTCTTTATACAATGTCTTTTTTTCCTTGGGGTAGATACCCAGTAATGAGATTACTGGATCAAATGGTAGTTCTACTTTTAGTTGTTTGAGGTATCTCTTTATTACTTTCCATAGAGGCTGTACTAGTTAGTACTTGGATGGGGGACACATAGATCTTTTTAAAATTCATGGCTCTTTTAGTAAATGAAAAACTTTATATAGAAGATT
>CAUYRT010050750.1:0-44958 GCA_963574885.1 Lepilemur ruficaudatus | reverse complement strand
GCTATTCACATAAATCAGTTTTAGAGGATTTCCCACCCCGCATTGAGACCCCTAATACCCATTGAGTATTCTTTCTTCATAATTGACCAAAGTTTTAAAACCACATTGCTAAAAATTTCTTGGGCTTAATATTTATTTTACCAGTTTTATTCCTAAAATGTTTCCTGTATACTAAACATTCCCTTCATTCTATTAAATTTATTTGTTGATTCATACCTTCCTTCAATAATTTTTACAAAGGGCACATAGATGTCATATTATTTAAATCCTTGCATTTTCAAAATAACAAAAATGATGATTTACATAGGAATAGAACTTCAGGAAATTAGTTCATTTTGCTCAAGAATTCCTTGTTTGTTTGAGGATGCATGAACTGTATGAAAAAATTGTGAGTTATCTGTAGAGAAATGAGAAAATAAGAACAGGGTATATATTTGTGTGTGTGTAGGTATATACTGTCATTTTTGAAAATATCCTTCCTGTTTTCTCATGGTGATATTTGATGATAATATTTTAAGTTTTACTTGCAAAAAAAAATTGGCAACCATTTAAAAAATTTTGTATTGGTTCTTAAAATCCAATTCTGGGAACCCACAGTTCTACCATTTTTCTTTGAAGGTAATCCTTTTTTTCTTTCTTTCTTTTTCCATACACATTCAGGATTTTATCTTTATCCTTGGAATTCAGAAATTTGTCAGGGTATGTCAAGAAATGGGCCCTAAGAAATAATCCTGTCTGACTCTTACAAATACCTTAGGATATAAAGACGGTGACATTCTTCAGCTCAGGGAAAATTTATTTTAGTATATCTCTGATATACTTACACTTTCTCTGTTCTCTCATTTCCTCTTTTCTTTCATGATATCCACTATTTTTTATGTTATGCATTTTCTCTGGTCTTCTAGTGCTCTGATTTGTCTTATTTCTCATTTGTCAATTGCTCATTTCTCATGTTTAGTTGCTTTTTATTTCTGGATACAATATTTTCTTAAAATTTACTGAAATATATATGCTTATTTAATTTTCTCTAGTTTCCTACATTCACTTTTTTTCTGTAGATGTTATTAATATTAATTCTGATTGCTCAGCCTGATTATCCCTCATGTCTCATTACTTTTTGCAATAAAACACACATATGGTATACTTCAATCAGTTTTGACATGTGTACACCTGTGTAACCTCTACCCCTGCTAAGACAATGGGCACAGAAAGCTCTTTAGTGCCTCAGAGGTAATCGATTTTCTGATTTTGTCATCATAATTTATTTTCGTCCGTTCAAGAGCTTTGTGGAAATAGAATCATACAGTGTGTACTCTTTCATGTCTTTGTTCTTTCACTCAGTATAATGTCTGAAATTCATCATGTTCTGGCATGTATCAGGACGTTTTTCTTCTCTCTTTTCTTTTTGTTTCTTTCTCTTTATGCTGGAGGGATAAACCACCACGTTCATCTATTCATCTCTTGGACATTTGGGTTGTTTCCAGTTTGGAGTTTTTGTGAATAAGTTGCTAATGAACATTCTTGTTCACATATTTGCATGGACATATGTTTTCATTTCTTTTGGGTAAATACCAAGAGTAGAATTGCAAAGTGAGAGAGTAGGGATATGTCTAACATTATAAGAAACTGTCAACTTTCCAAGTGGTTGTACAATTTTACACACTGCCACAGCAGTGTATGAGAGTCCAGTGGCTCCGAATCCTCACCAGCACTTGGTATAGTCATTTTTTTTAGTAGGTGTGCAGCCATTCTAACAGGTATGTATTGGTATCTCATTACGGCTTTATGTTGCATTTCCTTGATTACTAATGATGTTGAACACTTTTTCATATATTCATTGACCATTTGTATATTTGTATTTTAAAAATATTTGCTCAAGTCTTTTGCCTAGTTTTTAAAATTAGTTTTAAAAAAATGATTGTTTTGCAGGAGTTTTATAATGTATATGCTAGCCTTTATTGGATATATATGTGTTACGAATATTTTTGTCAGTCTATAGCTTGCCTTTTCATTTTCTGAACAAAGATTTTTAAGAAAATAAATTTTAATTTTGATAATATTTATTTGCTACATTCTTCTTTTGTGGTTTGTGCTTTTGGTGTCTTGCTTAAGATGTTCCCCCACCCTCAGCGAACATGTGGCAATGCTTGCAATGTCTGAAGACACGTTTGTTTGCCACAACTCTAGGAGAGGAGGAATTGCTAGCTTCTAGTGGGTAGGGGCCAGGGATGCTGCCCACAACGTAGAATTATCCAGCCCCAAATGTCAATAGAGTTGTAGTTGAGAAATATTGGTTTTAATAATGCACAAATGTCCAAATGAGTTTTTCATCTTTTTCTTTGAAGGGTTATTATTACAAAGACACAAAGCCTTTTCCATGTAATTTATAAAATTATAAAATATTATATTCTCCTATCTCATACTACAGCTACTGACACAGGCTCCACTTTATGTATTTTATATATTATTTCACGTAAGCCTGAGAAGTAGGTATTCTTTCCACTTTACAAATGGAGAAACTTAAGCCAGGAAGGAAAAAGGCCCAGTGGTCGGTGAAAGAGCCAAGATTTCCCTTTAGGTCAGTTTGAGAGTTTACTCCAAGACTCTAACAGTTCTTTTGTATTTATTTTAATATAAAACTTTTGAATTACCATTTAAATTACTTAATTTTACTTTTAACATTATAATAAATTGATAGTCCCCACAAAGATGTGTTCTATTTGCTCTATGATGAAAGAGTACTCTAGGTTGAAATACAGGGCGGTGTGGAGATGGATATTTTCATTTCTACTTTAAGAGATTGTCAAAGTAAGCAACAGAGGTCAAGTGCCTCATCTGATACCCAGGGACAAATTTAGGCAATTGGCTGCTTTTCCCTCTATTTTTGTTTTTGTTTTCTGTTTGACTGTCCAACTTTCTGATGATTGAAAGTGGTATTGAGTAGGTTTTGCTTAGGATTAATAAAAGACATAAGCAATTTTTCCTGACAGCGCAGAAAACAATGTAAGTAAACTACTTATGAAGATTATAGTGTACTTCCAGAGTGTTTTGAGCAATCTGAATGAGTAATAGGAAATATATTCGGATGCCTGAGACCTTTGAAGCTTCTTTCAACATATTGGGTACCTTTGATATTACAATTGGATATCTTTCCAGAATTCCTCCCCATTATTGTATATTGAGCAGGTGTTCTTTAAAAACTAGGCTGTCTGCCATCATCCAATCGCACTGATGTTATGTGATGTTTCTGTAATGCAAATTAGATTGTGGTACTGCAGCCCTCAAAACCCTATTGCCCACAAGGGCTTTTTTCCACCCAGTGCCCAAGCATTAGGAGCACTGTGCTGTGTTCTCAGGGATTCCAAAGGAAAAGGGAGGAGGGTCTGTGCCCTCCTGGTCCAAGGTCCTACAATTCCAATCAGGGCAGCTCTCCTGCTCTGTCTTTTTACATTTTTGACTTTTAATTTCAAGGAGTTCTGTGAAGAAAATGCTTGAAAATGTTTGGCACGCAGGACAAAGTACAAACTCCCTAACATTGCAGAAACAGCCTACCTTCAGTTGGCCATTTGCCAATGTTACTGATCAAATCTCCTTTCCTTCCCCCCAAACATACACCTTGTGCTCCATCCATGGAAATGTGCACAGTTCTCTGAAATAGTCTGAAGGTGTGTGATTATTTCATGCCTCCATCTTTTTGTACATGCTGGATGTTTTTGTTTTGTTTTTGTATTCTGTGACAATTCTCTTCTACCTGCAGTACAAGCATGCTCAAATTTAAAAGAGAATGTCAGTTTGTATTTCTGATGCATATGCCAATTTATAGTTTTAGAAAGCAGTACGTAAGAGTCTCCATTGATCCACATCCTCTCCAATACTTGGTATAATTAAGTTATCAATTTTTCCCAATATAAGTGATATAAAATTGTTTCTCATGGTTCTCCAATGTCATTTCCTTGATTATTGAGGTTAAGTACCTACATTTGATATTCCTATTTTATCTTCTGTGAAAAGCCTGTTGATGTCTCTTGACCATATTTTCTACTGGTTTTAGCATATTATATATTCATTATATATTCTGAATACCAATCCTTGTCAATTATATTAATTCTAAAATATTCTTCCTATTTGTGTCTTAGATTTTTAAAGCTTTATCATGCCTTTTATTGGACAGACGTTTTTAATTTTGATTCAGATGAAGTGAATTTTAAAACTATTTTATGTTTGTTTCTTTTGGTATCTTGCTTATGAAATCTTAACCCACTTCAACATTTTAAGGACACATACTCTTTTATATTTTTTAACCATTTAAAATTTTTACTCTGCTGTCTTAATTACTGTTTCATTAAGGTCCTGATATGCGGTAGGACAAGTAACCCCAAAACCTTGTTGAAATTTTGTTTTTAATGTCTTCATATCTTTTAAAAATTTATTATGCATTTATTTATTTTTATCAATACATATTAAATGTGTCTTCATAGCTTTTGAATCAATTTGTGGCAAATTAACATCCATATGCTATTGAGCTTTCTAATCCATGATCATGGTATATCTTCTCATTTTTATGGGTTTTCTTTAGTATCTTTTTATAATAGTTTATATGTAAACTATTATAATTACTATTTTTATAATAGAAAATGTGTATTGCTGTTTTTGTACAGGTCTTTTTCAGATTTATTCCTAGGTAACTTGTAGTTTTGTAAATTTTCTTTTTAACAAAAATTTCCCAATGTTCTATATCCTTCTTAACATAGATTTTCTAATTATTGTTGCAAGTATATAGAGTTGATATATGTATATTGATCATAACCAGTCATCTTGCCAAGCTCTCTATTTCTAATATTTTGTTTTATGTTCTTTTAGGTTTTCTAGGGAGACAATTATGTAATCTAAAACATAAAATTTTGGTTTTTTCTTTCCTATCTTTTATCTTTAATATTGTCTCCTATTACATTGACTAAGATATCAACTCCAATATTTAATAAAAATAGTGATAGTGAGCGTGTTTGACTTCTTCCTCATTTTAAAGGTATTTCCCATTTTTCACCATCAAAATACGTTGCCACAAATTGTTTTGGTAGAATGCTTTCAAAATGATGAGGATACTCTATTACTAGTTTGTTAAAAATTTTATCTTATATTTTATATTTGTAGTGGAATTTCTATCAAATGCTTTTTCTGAATACATTAAAATGATCACATAATTGTTCAGCTTTAAATGTAATATATTGAGTGGTATTTATAGATTTTAAAATATAGAATCATTCTTAGATTTCTGGGATAAATGTAATGTGGTCATGATGTATTATCATTTTTATACACACCAATAGATTCTGCTTGCTAATATTTTTTACAATTGTTAGCATCTTTGCTCATAAATGAGATTAGCCTAAAAATGTCTCTTGTCCTATGCCCTAATCTGGTTTGATATTAAAGTTTTACTGGCTTCATAGATTGGAGAAAGTATTTCTTCTTTCATTATTCTTTAAAAGAGTTTATGCAAATTAGAATGATATTTAAAAGTTTCACCTGTAGAATCCTCTGAGCCAGTGTGTGTATGCTTTTGTGTGTGTGTGTGTGTGTGTGTGTGTGTGTGTGTGTGAAGACTTAAAATTATGGATTCAATTTATTTTTAATAATGAATGTATATTTTCATGTTTTCCATTTCTTTCTGAGTTTTTTGGAAAAGTTTTATTTTCTAGGAAATAGTCTATTTTGATTAAGATTTTACATTAATCAGCATATATTTTTCATTGAATTTTCTTATGTTTTCCACATGTTTTATTTTTAGTTATAGTCCCATTTTAATTTCTAATATGGTTTACGCGTACGTTATCTCTTTTTATCTAGATCATTCTTACCTGAGAGCTGAGTACTTATCAGCTTTTCCAAAGGAGGAAATTTTGCTGATCTTCTGTGTTGAATCACTTAATAGTTAACTAAACTTTCTAATCTTTATTAGCTCTTTCCCATTGTCTTTGAGGTCATTCTGTTATTTTTTTCATTAACTATTGAGATGGATGCTTAGCTCATTAATATTTGGCATTTATTCTTATCTAATATATGCATTTAAATCTATAACTTTCTCTAGAAGGACTGCTTTCTCTGTATTCCACAAGTTTTAGTATATAGTATATTCATCATAATTCAGGTCTATGTATTTTAAATTTTCATTGTGCTTTCTTCTTTGACCCATGAGTTATTTACTAGATTTGTAGATATTACCAAATATAGAGAGATTTAAAAATATATATATTTCGATATGGATTTCTAAATTAATCACATTTTGGCCAATGTGGTATGCTCAATGTTGATTATTTGAAATTTTTTGAGATTTACTTTGTAACCTAGTTAGTTTACATAACTTTTTCTTATTTTTTAGAAGAATATTTATTTTCTTATTACTAGGTACAGAATTCTGTACAGGTTCATTAGCTCAAGTTTGTTAATTATCTTATTCACATTTTCTATATTTTTACTAAGTTTTGTATGTTTGCCCTAGCAAAAATATAGAGATATGTGAAAATCTTCTACTCTGGCAAAGGATTTTAAAAAAAGTCTCTCTCCAGTTCTACTATTTCTTTATATATTTTAAGGCTGTTTTGAGTAGGTACATATAAGTTTAGTATTGCTTTAGTTTCCAGATGAATCAAATACTTTACCAATATCTAATGATCATCTCTATCTCTGATAGTAATTTTTTTCTTAAAGTTATTTGAATTAATATAGTTTGCTTTAATTTCTTTTGATTAGTACATATCCAGTATATATTTTTTGAAACTTTTATATCAACCTTCCTATATTTTATGTCCTTATGATTTATATGTATTTTGTATAAACAAATATAGCTGATTCTGAAAATGCCTGACAATCTCTTTAAACAAAGGTACGTGAGAAATACTGGACTTACCAAAATCTTGATGCAGTAGCTGTGCATAAACATGTGTGTGAAATGTTCGTTTTGACGTGGTTGGCACCTTCCTTTGTCTGATCAGCATCGACCAATCTAATCATATTCATCTCCTGATGCTGTCTAAGAAGTTAGATACCTTTGGCCAAAGCCTACTGTTATGTTGATTTTAGAAAAATTATCTGCAAGCCATTTTGTTAGAATTTTAGTAAAGGACAATTATTAGAATCAGCAAAATACAGTTTTGATACTAACAATGCTTTTCAAATTTAGAATGCAAATTGAAACAGTATCAGAGAAAACATTCCATTTTAAGGGTTTGTGCTAACATGTACATGTAACAAAACATCTACTCTCTACCTCTGTTTATCAGTATTTTATTTACTAAGCAGCCCTTATTTGTCTTTTGAAGAGGGCTGACCTCATTCCCTCCTATCATTTAGCTTTTTTAGAATTGCACTTGTCATGTGATGGGTAAGACTCAGAACTCCATGCTAATATAAACTCTGATTTGGACGAATTTGAATTTTCATATTGTAATAGTTGTGTCCCACTGAATCTGACTTGTGAATCAGAAAAGATGCTACCCGTTATTTCTAAACCAATGTTCATTTTGGATGCTTAAAAGGCACCAAATGTTTACAAATAGCAAGAGTTTCATTTACTACCTCACTGACTTTCCTGTTGCATTTTGTTTACTAGTGGTCATTGGATGTTGGGTTTTATGTAGAATCTTGGTTTCTTAGGACGCTTGTACTCTGGTCAGAACACATCACAAAAGCCAAATGGAGGGAGAGACTATAATCATTGTAAGTCCTTCATGCCAAAAGAAATTATAGCACTCTCTTTTGTACCTGAACGAGTACAAAATTCGTGGCACGAGTGCATTATTAGGGCATTATTAGCGTGAGTCAATTAAAATGGGGAAAGGAGGCATTTTATAAAAACTTTGGCATGCATCTCCAATCCCTGAAAAGATGCTAACGGGTGTAATTCCTAAAATATACGTGGACATTCAGTTGGACAAAATTTGCATACATGAATCATACCTGTTTGCTACTATTTAACAGGCCAATTCTCTTTCTCCCCTTCTTTGTCCAACGATGCTATACATTAAAGTAGTGCATCTTATGGAAGAATTTTCCTTCCCAAAGGAGCTATCCTAATGTTAATTCTGACATAACTTGCATAAATACAGAGGAATTCAGATTCCAGCCTGCCATGCTGAGACTTTGCTTTGTTTTATCTGATGCTCTGAGGCCCCTGAAATACCTCGCTACCACACAGGCCATATTTTTTAATAACCACTTTAACACAGAGCAGGGGAAATCTCAGCCACACACAGCTCGGGATGCTATAACCAGAGAGCCTCCCGGGAGCAGTCGGTCCACTCCTAGACTTGTTTTCTCGTGACACACATCTTCTGTCTAAATCCTTTAGAGAGGATTCTCAGGCCTCTGTACAGTGAGGAGTGTGGACTCCCCAGTTGTGAAACAAATGGCAAATGTGTTAGTGGGGAAGGGCTGGTAGTTACACCAGTTCAGTGTCATCGACTGTATGTGATAAAACTGGTGTCTGGGGTTTCCTTGGTCTTTGCTGGGGGGAGAAAGAAATATTTCTGGAAGGACTATTGACATCACATGATTCTAAGCATATCGCACCCCAGGTGTTTTTAGGTAGCAAAAGAATATGCAGTATATATTGATGAACAGTTACCTAAAACAACACAGATATATTTGGCAGAAGTATACTAAGAACACATCATGTGGCTACCTGGCAAACTGACACAGTTAGAAACATACATGTGTGTACAGCTATAATGACATTTCCTTGTATCCCATCTATCAGGTTACAAGCGGCTAATAATTTTCTTTTTCTAGTCACAGCCAAACATTATAATGGCACATACCATAAATCAACATCAACACACAACATTGCTTAGCAAATATAAATGTATGTGCATTGCAGAATGATCTGAGATTACAAAAATATATCAGAAGTCAAAAGTACCTGGTGGAGAAATGCTATGTCTTTAGTTTATTGAGATTGTTTGGAGGATCCTAATGTACTGTCACTGAAAGAATAATTTTTCCTTTACAATCTACTTAGCAAAGATTTATTGATCCTTTCCCCCTTCATAGAGAATTACTGATCCATTTTAGAAAATCAGATTTTCACACCTTTCATGAGAATGTGCCCAGTGCAGTTCTCAGGGGACTGCCTGGGAAGTTGACTTTGACACGCAGTCCCCTGGAACTTGCACACCACAGCCTAGCGTCTCATCGCTGATTTGTTGCACCAGGCAGTAAAATACTTTCATACATTTATAGAGAAATGATTGTACTGCAAGGACTTATTTTTCCATGCTAGTGGATGTATTCAGGGTACTGCTGTTTGTGTAAACAGCATTTTTCAGACGTGGCGTTTTTTTCTTATTCTTTTTCCCCCTGTCTTCTCAGCTGTAATGTTATGAACAGCAAGGTAAGATAAAAGTTTAAATTCATGCTGCCAAGCCATGGGATGCTGTAGAATCTTTCAGTGTGTGTAAATAACTTCTTCCGAGACGCACATGTCTGCTCTTCCCTCATTGTGGGAGTTAACTGAGGTAGCTAAGCAGCTGACGTGTTGTGTTGAGGTATGCATCATAATGAAGGTGATTTATTATAATTAAAACGGTGTGGAGGGGAGCTTTGTATTAGACATGTTGTTTCACAGAAGGGCTTAATAGAGAGCATTACTATTAGTTATGGAGTTGGGTGAAGGATGTTGTTTGCTAGGAGTTATGTTAGTATTAGTCAAATTCTGAAGTTGCTTTTTGAGTTCTTCTGTGCTGGGAGGGAAGAAACATTCAGTAAATGAAGAATCCTCATACTGGCAGAAGGCTAGTATGTATGTGTTTGTTCGCGAGAGTAGGAGAGAGGGAGAGAGGGAGAAAGAGAGAAGAAAATGACGTGCACCTGAAGTGTTCTCGGCAGGAGCAGTTCTAGAATACTTTATTACATATCTGTGGAGACAGTGGCATGGACTGTAAGTAGCTTCTGTCTCTTGATATAATAATGCACATAAAGTCGGGGTCAGATTGGGTTCGCTCTGGGCTTTGATGCTGCGGAAGGTCACTAGGGGAATCGATGGACCAAAATGAGCCCTGAGTTTCATGCAATCAATGCGATTTTTCTATTTAAAGTGGACACTGCTGGGTGTGAGTCTCAAGCTTCAAATGTGGTTTGGCTCAGCTTTTCAGATCAAGAGTAGATTGCATTGCAAATAGGTTGTTTATTATCATAACTGAGATGACATGGTGAATGCAGAGTAGCAGAGGCAGTCTGCAAATGCTGCTTTCAAGTTTGGCGCCCTGTATTGTGGCAACCAAATTCGTAACCGCTGGATTGCCAGGGGATACCTTGTTCTCTGTTTATTTTACTATTTTTAATGAATCAAAAGTAAGGAAACCTTTTTAAAATGAAAAGCAAATAATTATTAAAACTGAAATATTTCTAAATCTTTTCTGTATTCTGTTTGTCCCTTCATCTGCCTATCCTCAGGCTTTGCTGATTGGAAGGTAGATAGAAGGATTCTCTAATGTACTTATTTCTTATATCAATATCATTTGTAAAATCATTTTTTAAAAAGCTTTCTCTGGTTGGAAAGTGAATGGAAGATTTTTTGATCACCTGCAAAGCTAGCAGAGTTCTGATTTCGTGTTGACTCCTCAAGCTCTTACTCTCTGCAGTGGCAAACAGACCCCTACTTAAAAAAGGACAAATTATAAATGCAGTTTCTCCACTGGAATAAAAGTTCTAGAGCTGCTGAAGGATCTTTTATGGGTTTCTCCTCATCATGTCACATTGCCACTGAGATACGCTGTGTGTCATTTAGGACAACAGATTACAGAAGGAAGGCACTTCTGCTTTCTGTTTGGGGGAGAAGGTGAGTGAGAAAAGACTGGGATTTATAAAAATAATCTAAGGAAGTCTATGAAGGACTCCCCTTCTGTTGTGTGTCACCCAGGGGGCCTAGCAGCGACAGAGACAAAAGTAACTGGCAGGTTCTGCATTTTACTTAGGGTAAAACTTCCTTCTTCCTGCGAATCAGGCTCCTCACCTACTGAGGAAGATGGGTGAAGGAGACTTCCAGTTCTTAAATGGCCAGCAATCTGAATTAAAAAGAATTATGAATATTAACCTTCCATTAAGTTGAAACACATTTGCCAGTGAATTGCTACTTGATGGGTTTTTTCCCTCCACTCTAAAAGATAACATTGCTGCCTAGCTTTTAATTTAACCTTAATTTAATTTGAACTTTCAGGGTTTTAATTTAGTAAAAGAAGGCAAGAAGAAATAAGTTGACATCACTGTGGACTGATGGCAGAAAGCCACATTCACCCTCCCCCGCACAGGTCCTGGCAGCCTTTGCATTCAAATAAACATTTTGAAAAAACAAAAACCAAAGAGCTAATTGAATATATTTGTAATATTAGTAATATAAGTCACAAGTAAAGGTACAAAGAGGTATAAATTTATTTGCTGGAACTGGAAAATTGCCACTCAGAGAGCCAGGTGTGTGGCGGGGAGAGGTGTGCTGAGAATCTGTGCAGCCTCTGCCTGCAGGGTGCTGTTAGCAGGGCATTTGCAATGGGCACAGGCTGTTTCTCTGCCCGAGAGGATAGGCCGTTGTATGTAGGGCCCAGAATGCATTGCTGTCCTTAGCCATCCGGAGTCTTCTTTCATCATCTCTAGACTTTTGTGCAGCAGGAATGATTAGGGTTCTTCTTAGCCAAATCATGTTGAGTTTGTTTATTTAATAATATTAGTCCCCAAACAACTCGGAAATAAGCTACAAAAAATAACATCTTCAAGTGTGTTTCCACTGGGTTGAACCTTAAATCTCAGGAATCTGAAATCCTATGTAAATAATTGCAAGGTATGGAAAGAATGGTTTAATTATAATTAATCATCATGAATGGTGTCATTTACGTTTATTTTACATAACACTAAATACAAAATTTGGTTTTGGGGGGCAGGATTTTTTTTCTTTGTTTTACCAATGACTCTATAAGACATGTGTCATTATAAAAATGAGAGGAAGAGGGGACTTCCAAATTTATGGTTGTGCGTCTTACCTTCCAGAATAAGTTTATTTGTGAAAAGAATAGGATGCTTAAGTTTTCTCTGACATAGATTTTTAAAAAATTATATGCCTTATATCCCAAGAAGGCACACCTGATAAATAGAAAAACATATTATATATTTTGCAAAAATGAATTTGCAATATATGCCATTTTATATTTTGCAATATTTTGTAGGGAATTTGAGCCTCTTATATTTATTATTCCATTTAACTCCTAGCATCCCAGTGTTTTAACCTGTAGGATGGTAAAATGAAAGAGTACCCCCTATTGATTATGATTTTGAAATCTTTCATACATAATCCTCATTTGAAGAATGAATTTGAGAGACTCAGTTGCTGTTTAAAAACCCTGAGGTCTTTTGGGGAAGGTGAATTAAGACTTCTCGTGAGATGCTTCTTCCTACGAAATCACTTTTCCCTCAGATGAGGATACTGAGGTAATGGAAAAGTCCTTAATCTCAAAAGCATCCCTGAATGTGCCACCCTGAAAATTAACCTCATTCATCCCTTTCCCCCACCTTCATTTTTTCCCTTTTTTGAGATCTCAGAAAAATTGAGCACATAAATTAAAGTGTCCCCTTCGCCGCCCTAACTTATGCAACCAGCACTTACTCACCAGCACCCCGGGTCTCCGAGACCTTGGCAGCAACACAGGGGTCATATTTTCACCCAGACAAACTGCTCACGAGCAATTTTCTCCATATCTTGGACCCAAACTGGCTTTTCTTTGATTTCAGAAATGAAGGCAGTCTACTTTTTTTTTGTCTTAATTTTTTTTTTGAAAAGGCATTTGTTGTGGCTATTTCTGGGGGGAAAGAATCCCACTTTCTGGTAATGTTTGCCTTCTCCTTCGTGTCTCTAGCAATGTATTAGGCAAATAAGGAGGTATAGAATCTGATTCTGCCCTTACATATTTTCACTTTTACTTGGAGGCACCCGCCCGTGTTTCTAGTACAACAGACCAATAAGTCATGTTTTTTGACCTTTTTCAAAAACTGCTCTGATTCTGAGGAAAGGTTTTGGGTGATTATACTCTCTGGAGAGGTCCTTCGCCCTATCACCCTGAGTGTCTAGGAGTAGAGGTTATGACATCTTTCTAGTTTTCTGAAGGCCAGGGGTCAGTAAAACATCCTCCCACCATTTATCACTCCAAATTAGTTCAGGCAAATGAGAAGTGTGCAATAAGCTATTTCCCATAAGTCTTCTCAAAATTCATATACACAGTGGGTTTATGCTGATGGCAAAATTCATGTACACAGTGGGTTTATGCTGATGGTTTATGCTGATGGCTTCAAGTATTTGGAAGGTTTATGATGATGGCCTTGAAACGAGGACCCCGTGTTGGAACGTTTTGTTCTCCCAGGTAATCTACTGAAGGAACACGTTGAATCAATGTGTACTTTTCACAGACCTGTAGGAGCCGTAGCTAACCGAGCATTCAAAAATTATGGATTAAAATGGCTCACCCACTCTGGAGTCCCTCTCTTGTGGAATAGGATTGTTCCCTCCACTGTCTGGAGGACTTACTCTGTCCCACCAAGAAGAGGGACAGTTCACATTTATCAGACATGTCCTTTTCTTCTATATATTGTTCTTTTCCATCGTTTAGGTCATCTAGTTCCTGCTGGAAATTAAAATTTGCATTTGTTTCAGGGAAAAATTAAGCTATTCCTAAGGAATTTGAATATTCCTATGAACATTTTAAGGCCTCTCTTTTTTACAGAAAATGGTAACTTTATTTTGCCAAGAATAAATGTATTTGAATCCCAAAATGTTTAAGTTCATTTTAAAGAAGATAAGCAATAACAACCCCACCCTCCCCAAACAACACTCTGGAAGTTTAGCCTTAAGGCAATTTGAATCTTGGAGAAATGTCTTCCCATTTTCAATATGGCTTGACTTTGTTATAACCCCGGAATTAAATGTAGTATTTATCCTTTCTTATAGATTCCTTAAAAAACCTCTTTAGTAATGCTTCTGAACTGCTAAAAACCTTGCCTTGTTATCTATACTCATTTTAGTTTTTCTTGTTACCTTAATTAATTGTTTCAGTCCTCTACTGTTGTAGAGTACACCTCATTGAAAATCACCCCACGTGGGCTGACCTTAGTTGAGTCCTGTGATTTGTCTTATGCAAATAGGGTGCTAACTCTTACCCCCGTCTCTCCTTCTGTTGATGGGGAATATTGGGTCACCACAGAGATAGAAGAAGGGAAAACTGAATGCTTACAAAGGATGGAAGATAAAACTGCTTATAAAATGCTTTTAGTTCCTTGGGAAGAGGTGATATATAAATACATGGATTAAGGGCATGGATTCAAGCCAGTTTGAATTCACATAAGTTTTGTTGGACAACTGTATCACAATATTGACTCAAGTCCAGATTACGGCCTCTAGGGTGTCCCTTTCTCTACTGATTTGCAGTTTATTGTTTTCACGATTCCATTACTCTCTATCTGATTTTCTCAACATTTTTCTTGCTATTTTACCATGGTCAAAAGTTCTGTTTGGCAATGGCAGATACAAGAGGTTATAGAAGGCTGGCATCACATTTAATTTCCTTGATTCTTGGAGACTCACTTTGTTCCCCATAATTTATTAAAAGAAAAAGAATCAATAGTTGAGAAGCCTTATTACTTACTTTCCATTGAACTCTAACATTTCTTTTTGGTCATCTATGTCCTCTGATGTCTACATCTTTAATTTTATGAAGTACAGATGAGCCCCTTTATGGTTGCATCAACTAATTGCATTCACTTAAAGAAAAAAAGATTATTATTTTTTTTCTTTACTCACTGTAGACATTCCCCATAATTGCAAAAAGAAAAGAAAGGTACAATAGGGATCCCAAGTAATCCTAATTAGTTCAATGGATACTGGGGCTCTAACAATTACTTAAATGATGGGAGTGGGGGTATGTTGGGTGAAGAACCATCAGTGTGTGAGTTGACAGTCCCAAGTAAAACAGATGGTTTGAAACACAGATAATATCCCAGACTCTGGGCTTGAGATACCTGCAGATTATAGTGCTCCATGAATGTCTAAAAATTTGTATTTCCAGTTTTTGAGCAATGGATGAGGGTTAGGTGCAGAATGCATTTAGAAATTAGATGGCGAAACCAGAAGTTTGATTGGGGCTCGACTTGGTGAGATATGGGATTAGGTACGGAGCTCGAAGCAATGACTGCAAATCCCTGGTGAATGCAGGTGTCTGGAATCCTGGGCTTAAGTGGGTTGTGCTGAATTCCCTCACCTGCTTTTTATCAGCAGCTGTATTGACAAGATTTTCATTACTTCCTGAATGTCTGCACTGGCTTGCTTTATTTTCCTTGTTAAATTTTGGTATTTATATATATATAAAAGCCATTAGTACCTCTGCCATTTTAGTCACCACCAATCTTATCATCCTTTCCATGTATTAATGGTCCTGCTTTCTCTCTAATACCTCTTCTTTTCCTGACGTATCTGTGACACCCTCTTATTCTCCGCAAACTCCTCTATCTGGAGTTAATTCCGCCGACTTCCGCTGCCTTTTGTTTCTGTTGCAAGCCTCATAGGGCCACAGATTTTCTTACATGTAAACTAATACATATGTAGTAAAATGTACAACAAATGTATTAACAGTCGTTTCTTTATCTCTACTGCCAAAAAACATATCTGCATTTTTTTAGTAACTCTAAGACATAAAATATGGTTTCGTAGTATTACCCTGAATTGCATTTAATATCATCTAGTTATCCTCGTTAAGACACATTTCGTAGTCTTAGCTTTAATCAACAATTAACACCACTTCTAAGATAATAAACAACATTATTTCCTGAGGAAATAATCAGAAATGGAGTGAAAATTTATGTACAGTTAACAAATTACTCATAAAATGTAAACTTGGTTTTGAAAAAGCCCAAAGCTATGTTTTCCTAGGGAAAATTTCCTGGAAGAAAATGCTCCCAAGTAGCAACAGTGATTATCCTGAAATAGAAGAATTATGGGCAATTTTTATTTTCTCCCTTTTCTTCTTTTATATTTTGCAATTTTTTTGTAATAATAATATATTTAAATCTTAATTTAAGAAAACTATTGAAGCAATAATGCTCAGTGAAACAAATTCAAGTACCCAAGTATGACAAGTACCACATGTTATTTGCATCTTGTCCCACTATGGTCCTACTCTAGCTTCTGTTTACCTTTCCTGACATTTTTTCAGTGCTTCTAAACTCACATCCAAACACATACACTTTCACATACTTGCACACACACACACACACACACACACACATACTTTTTAACAAATGAAAATAGGCCCATGCAGTAGCTGGTGTAATTTTTCCAGCCGATCATTAAAGGGTTGGTAGCTTGACTGTAGCCATGGTAAAGTGTTTATTTACCTCACAGGAATCAGCAAACACCCACCAAGGCTTCCCTTTTTCATAAGGGCTGGATTTGCAGCACACCACTGGCCTGTGCTACATATTTTAGTCTGCAACTTGCTTTTCAGTTAGCAATGTACTGTAGGCTTTGTCCCAAGTCCAGGGTGTATAGCTCTTATCTGATTCTGAGACCCGGAGTATTGAAATGATCTCTTTCCTGCTTTTTTATTTTTCCCCGTGGAAAGAGGGATGGCTAATTTGACTGGTAAGATGTCCGATTATTCACTGGGCCAGACTGACAGATGTGTGGCCAGAGTGTTGAAAGTGATAGCTTCCTGCGGCACAGCCTCCTGGCTTCTTGGACACCTCTCTGAAGTGTGGAGAAAGGGTGGGACAAAGAGAGGGGACAGTTGTTCTCCCTGCATTCATTTTCACAGAGTTCTTTTTCAGTGCTTGCTGAAACTATGTAAATGAGACATTAAAGGAAACAGAAGAAAATGGGGAATAAGAATGTGAGTGGCCACACTGCAAGATACACAGAGAGAAAGTTACATGGATGGTGACTTCTGTGACGCCCTCTTCATTGTGGCACATATTCCTAGTGTTTACAGTTTCCTGGTTCATGGGAGGATTGCAATTCTCTGTCCTTTTGAAATTAAGAAGAGCCGTTTGATGAATCCTGGCCAGGAGGTTGTGGGTGAAGCGGTGCGTGTTGCTGCCCAGCCAGAACATGCAGCAGGCGCTGTGAGACCTTCAGCAGCACTGATCGTGGAAATAGGTGTTGAGGAGAAGCCTCTGCCAGCAGGTCTCTGAGTGACTGCAGTGGACAGAGCCCCCTGCCAACCCATGCTTAACACATAGCATGAGCAAGAAAAGCATGCTGCTTTAAGACCCCCAGATTTTGAAGTTGTTATTGTGGCCTACCCAGCCTGCGCTGAGTGTCACTTCAGCAACCAGTGGTGTAGACCTCGCCCTGGGCTTATTCCCTTCAATATCAGCCTCTTTAGGCCGGGCGCGGTGGCTCACGCCTGTAATCCTAGCACTCTGGGAGGCCGAGGCGGGTGGATTGCTCAAGCTCAGGAGTTTGAAACCAGCCTGAGCAAAAGCGAGACCCCGTCTCTACTAATAATAGAAAGAAATTAATTGGCCAACCAAATATATATAGAAAAAATTAGCCGGGCATGGTGGCGCATGCCTGTAGTCCCAGCTACTTGGGAGGCTGAGGCAGAAGGATTACTTGAGCCCAGGAGTTTGAGGTTGCTGTGAGCTAGGCTGACGCCACGGCACTCTAGCCTGGGCAACACAGTGAGACTCTGTCTCAAAAAAAAAAAAAAAAAATCAGCCTCTTTAGTGGGGCTTGCCTTGCATTACCAATCTCCGAGTGGTAAACAGATCTTGTCAGAGCCTATTGGAGACCCAGTGAGATGCCTCTTTCTTTGTTTCAGCTTTTCAGTTCTATGTGGATGGCTAAGTCATACCTTCAGTGCATGCTGACTTGTTAATTGGGGCAGGAAGAATAGAAATCTTCTCCTTATTTCAGACCATCTCTTATGCCACATCCTTCAATCAGAGGCCCTGCCTTTGGGGCATTTGGAGACACCTACCAGGACATGAGTAAAACTGGCAATCTGATGCTCATCGGGCAAGTGATTCTTGAGAATGTGTACCTACTCTGTGTTGGAACTCAGATGGGATAATAGGAGAGTGTTAGGCTTCCTAATATCCCACAAAAGACATCATCCTTAATTTTATTCTTTAGAAATTTAATATTTATGTCAAAGGAGTAAAGTTTTGACAAGTTATATTTTGCACATTATTGTGTTTAACATGACATTTAATTCAGGAATGTAGTTTTCAACTCTACCACCTCTTTGTGTAAAAATGGAAAGAAAATACATTGGGAAAAAAATGGAACTCTTGGAAATTTCCCTATCTGACCTATGAATGGTCACCAATACTGAAAAATAGCAAGGCCTATTTGTGATAGCAATTCATGTGACATTATTCTGCTGTCTATAAATATGTCCTCGATGCAGGAAGACCAAGGAGGGAGAAACTCCCCTGTAATACTCATTTAGGGAAGTGAAGGACTGCTTTCCAAACCAAGGCGAGTGCTGTTGCAGTAATGGGGCATCAAACAGGCAAAATTGTATGTGTTGTCAATGGCTACAATGTAATTTTATTGATTTACAATGTTTAAAGTGAAGACATGATTTCTAGCTTATATAAGGTGTCACATTGGAGTAATTGCACACCAACCAGTTTTTATGACCAGAAAAGAACATGGTAATGCCCACACAGATTCCACAGGCTGTCTAGCACTTATGGTGGTTCAGTAATCAGGGGGTGATTATTAGCAATTGTCCTGCTTGAATACTCATAGAAGGCACAGATGTTACCTGGCTTAGGTTCAATTTTAGCACACTTATTTGAATCACCCAAAGGAAAACATCTTCAAGTTGCATGCTTAGTTTGGTCTGGATCCACTCTGCCTCCTCAGTCCTCAATGGTCCAGGCTTTCACGAATCCCTGTAATGCTCTCTGTTGCATGAATTTTAATATACCCCAGGCCCAAGTATGAGGGCATTGGGAAATACATCTCTCTTTAAGCAGGTTAGCAGGGTCTGTAGCAGTGATTCTCACACCACCTGTGTCAGAATCACCAAGTTCCTAGGCCCTGGCTCAGGATCTCCATGGGGCAGGGACGTGAAGAGTGCATTGTGAACAAGCACGCTGGTGGATTCTTGCGCACAGTAGAGTCTGGGAACCTGGAAGTGAAGAAAAGAATGGACTATGCCCCATATGAAATTTTAAAAGAATATGTGAGGTTTATTATCATTTTTATTTTGTTTTCCATTTATGAAGTATCTTTATTCAGAGAAACTAAAAAATCCAAATTTGCATCAGCTTCCAAATGCTTTTCATGCTGCTTTAAGGCACACTATATTCAAAATTTGTTGTGCATGAGAATACATGCCCATATATTTATACTTACACAGGGATTATAGATACATTTTATGTAAAGACTCTGTCTGAAGCTCAACCATTCCATTTTTGACAATGAAATGCTTTGAGATATTTTGAGTAAATTGTGTTTAATGAAGGAGCAGACTGTCGCATTTTCATTTAAAATTGAAAGATGTTAGTTTTTCTGAGACTGATACAAATTTATAAAGCGATTTTCAAAAATATTGTCACCTCCATCATGAAATAATAAATGTTTTCTGAGCTTGACCAATACTGTGACTTGATTAAATTAGAAATCCATTTCTGTTCTTACAAGTTGTTGTGGTCAACACAGATGTCATTTCTCACAGGCTAAAAATTGCTGACTGAGCCCATAAATAAGTCGATAAATATGAGCATTTTTCTGCAGAAAAAATATGCTCAAGTTGGCATTCAGAAAGGAGGAAAGACATTTTTCCATATGATGTTTTATAAGAAGGCTGTGATATTTTCTGTAATTGTAATTGGTTTAGCTGAGAAATGTATGAGCCAATGTATTACCATCAGCCCACTTTGAAGGCATAGAAAGTAGACTCCTACTTGCGATCATTCCAGGGGCATAGTTTGGCCTCTTTCTGAACCCTCTCACCAGATGTGAATCTTATTTGATCTATTTTGCAATGCTTCATGTAAAGACAGACTGGCACAATGAGTATATGGCCTTCTAGCTAGTGACTTCTCTGGGTACACATGTACCTCCCTCATTACAATGACGTCCCTTGAGTCTCTTTAAGGTTGTCAACCCTATAGTTATGATCTTGTACACCCTTCTATCAGTTTCAATTCCTCATAACAATAAGCATCATGAATTCATACCCTGTACCTACATCTTGAGTTGAAAACTTGTCAGCACCTCGGTCAGCTCTAGGACCCACTAGGTGTGAACCAGAGGAGGAATCTTGGGATTCCCACTCCCACCGTAAAATGTCCCAATGCATTAGGGCTTCCTATTCACAAGCCTGTATCAAACTCAGCCTCACTAACCCCAGGAACATGGAAGCAGGAGTTTCCAGGCAAGGTTATATCTCTTTATGCTCTCTCCCTCCCAAGATTCTAGGTGCATTGCAATTAGTAAACTTTATGGCATTTTCTAATATTTCTGTTTATTTGCCTTAAAACTTCTTGCTCTCCTCTGACTTCCCTTCCATTATTACCTGTAGTCTTACATTGAGACTGATTTAAAAAAAAACTTTATTGAGGCATAATTTACATTCCATATATTCACTTGCTGTAAATGTATAGTTTGATGATTTTTATTAAATTTACAGAGTTGCACAACTATCACCACAGACAAGTTTTAGAACACTTTCTTCATTCCAAAGTGTTTCCTTATGTCCATTTGAAGCTGGTCTCTATTCCTACTCCTAACTCCAGGCAACCAAAGATCTACTTTCTGTCACTACAAATTTGCCTTTTCTAGACATTTTACTTATCCACTTTTATTTTCCATTGTACTTTAATTTTTATCACTTTTTATGTAACCATTCATACTTGACAGGCAATTAGATTGTTTCTAGTCTTTTGCTATCATAAGTAATGTTATGAAGCCTATTCACATACAAGTGTTTGTGTGGACATATGTTTTTATTAATGCTTCTCTTAGATTCCTAAGAGTGGAACTTGTGGGTGTTATTGACAAATTTATGGTTCAATTTTTAGGAAACTGATAAAGAGATTCCAAAATGGCTGTCCCATTTTACATTACCACCAGCAATGTATGAGGGGTCCAGTTTCTCCATGTTCTTGCCAAAAATTGATGTTGTCCACATTGTTTATTACATCTATTTTAGTGGATGTCTAGTAGGATCTCATCTTGGTTTAATTTGCATTTCCCTAGTGATCAAAGAAGTTAATCAGCTTTTCATGTGTGTTTTAGCTACCTGTATGTCTCCTTTGGTGAGAATATATTTAAATATTTTGTTCATTTTTAAATTGAGCTATCTTATTATCGTGTTGAAGAGTTCATGGATACAAGGACTTTGTCAGAAATAATTTTCAAATATTTCCTCATAGTCTGTGGCTTGTCTTTTTACTTTCTTAATGGTATAATTTGAAGTGCACAGGTTATTCATTTTAATAAATCTGTTTTATCTTTTAAAAAAAATGGATTGTGTCTTTGGTGTCATATCTAAAAACTCCTTATATAACCCAAATCACAGAGGTTTTCTTCTATGCTTTCTTCTAGATCAAAATTTTGCAATAGCAGGATTCTTGATATTTTGGTCCAGATAGTTCTTTGCTGTGGGAGGCTGTCCTTTGAGTTGTAGAAGGTATCATAGCCTCTGTGGCCTTTATGCACCAGATGCCATTACTTTCCTTTAGTTCTTTGAACACATATGTAACACTCAGCTGAAGTTGTTGTCTGCTAAATTTGACATCTGAGGACACTCAGAGCAATTTCTATTAACTGCTTTCTCCCCCCTTCAGTATAGGTAGCACTTTCCTGTTTCTTTGGATAGCTCATAATTTTTTGTTGAATATGGCATATTTTTGGATATCATGTCATAGCAACTCTGGATTCTGATTTTTTCCCTCTCAGAGGGTTATTGTCATTGCTTTTTAAAAAAATTTTGTTTATATCTTTTTTTAGTAACATGTTTGGAATAAATTTTTGAAATTCGTTTCTTCTAGAGTTTGTGGACACTACTCTCTGCTCAGTCCCCCTCTCCCCTGACCTTTTTCATATTTTTGAGGCTGACTTCTTAGGAGTCCTTCTATTTCTGCATAATCTAATGGTCAGCCAATGATTGGCCACAGATGGGGCTCACTCAAACATCTCAAGCCAGTAAATCTTCTACCCTTGGGTGATGGATCTATGTGTGGGTTCAGGAACACATTTACAGTTCAGGCAGTTTTTAAGTCTGCTCTTTTTTTACTGCCCACCAGATATTCTGGTATCTCCTGCAAAGCACAGAGGCTCCTAGAAAGACAGGGATGTGGACTGGCTTGGGCCTCCTCCAGTCTCCCCTGTACATACACATCACCTCCAGTCCACCAAGAATATCAAGTGTCTCTATGACTGTCTCATTTCCCACATCTCCCAGTTAAACTCTGGCTGGCCCATGGGTGCCCCTACCAGGACTGCAACCTCAGGCTAACAAAATCTGCTGTCCCAATTCAATAGTCCTTGAGATTGTTGCTTATTATAATACTAACATTTCGCTGAGGTGGGGAACCTGCGGCCTTCTGATTTCGAGATCGTTCTTTTTTTAAGCACCAAAGGAGGCAAGAAAAGCTTCATCTTTCTCTGCTGCCCCCTTTTAATAAAAGGGTTTATTCTATAAAATTTGGATTTAGTCAAAAGGCCACACTTAAGGGCCTAGAAGGCTACTTGTGGCCTTTAGGCTGCGGGTTTCCCACCCCTGCCAGATGGTCCAACTACTGCTCCAAATCAAGTCATCTTCCTCCTACAGTTAAGTGCTGGGCAGTCACCAAGTGCCCTACCCTGTTAGGGCCACTGTGAAGAAAGAGCTGGGGAAAGAGAGTGGCAGCAGCCCAGGGAGAATATTGTGGATTCCTGCCCTTCTCACCCAAGTTCAGTAGTTTCTCATTAAGTGCTTATCAGTTTGTTCCAAGTATTTGGTCATTTTCCAGGGCACTGAAATAATTTCCAGTTCTTGATGCATTTGTTCAGTTTTATAGTTACTGTTTGAAGAAAATATTTGGTGACCTGCTCATTTCACCAATTTTCTAGCTTTGACTTTTGTTTCCCCATAAGCTGCACCATCTTGCAGTACTCGCTCGGGGCATGTTCATTTATTTGTTGACTGCCATCCTCTCCAGGAAAAGGAACATTGTTCTATGAAAACAGGATGTGTTCCCAGAAGCAGTGTGGATCTAGTGGCTGGAGGAGTGGATGGGAAGTTTATGAAAAAGGATTTGACTCTAGCTCTTTATGCAAACTTGGTGCCTCTGTGAGTGTTTTTCTCTGTGGTTCAGTTATTTTGTTTGATGAAGCTGAGCGTTTGTGCTGTCCCCCATGCCCAGCCTAAGCTATAGGGCACCTCATGTAGGCCAGCCTGCTCATCTGTGATGGGACTCAGATGTCTAGGAGAAGAAAGAATTAAATCGGTTCTTATTTCTTTTGTATTTTAATGCAAATGAGCTTCAGAGTTTCTGAAGGTAAAAGTTCTGCAGGCAAAGGAGGACACCAAGGAAGTAGAGGGCGCTGATCCACAACAGTGATGTCACTGAACACCAGCAACCCACTTCCCATTTTTGCTTAAGATCAAGCTGTGGAGCTAGCTAGTTTTCAAGTTCTCTTGCCTGTTATATTAATAGTGTATGTTTGAAAAGATTTGGGTAGAAAATGCTGGTAAGGGCTAATGCTCAAGAGTCTATGTGTTACTTTCTATGCACATGATATTCAGGGCACTGAGGTATCTGATAGAAAAACATCAGAGCATTTGAGGAATGATCACATTTCTCTACTTATGCTTTTCAGAGATACTGTACAGAAATATTAATCTTGAGTGTGAAAAGCCAGAGCTCTTAGTGTATGCATAGAACAATATTTGAGTAAGGCATTTAGTAATCTTCCTTGAGACTGTTATAGGTGAGGATTTTTTCCCAATAGGTGTAGCTATTCCTCTCCTTTTTATTGCCATCCTCTCCAGGAAAAGGAAGATTGTTCTATTAAAATAGTTACTAGGGCACGTTTCCAGAAGCAATCTGGAAATGATGGGTGGAGAAGTGGATAGGAAGTTAAACTCTAGCTTCTTATTCAAAACTCACGTATTCATGAGTGTTTTTATTTTTCTGTGGTTCATTTATTCTCTATTTGGTGAAGCTGAGGGTATCTTTTGATGCACAATAATGTGATGTGTGGGGAGGTGTGTAAATTAACTATATACTTACCATTTGCATGACTGTTCTACCTCTCAAATACTCATGAACCTTGAGCTGGCTGAGCTCTCTCCTACCAATAGCTGTGGCAGGCCTTGGGTGGCTGACTGCTGATTATTTGTGTGTCACATGATCCAGGCATGGATTTTCCCAGATCCCTAAGGTGAAGAGTGAATTACTTAAAATAAGCACATTGCTTGTCAGGTAGCATATACAACTTATGGGAGCCTTGGAACAACAGCAGAAAACAAGCGTCACGTAGCGTGTCTTTTCAATGTGACAGGTACTGTACTAGGCTAGTTTCATGGCCAATATTCTTAGTGTTTAGAACAACTCCAAAAGGTAGATATTGAGAAAAATTTAGACCCAGGGACAGTAAATGTAAAATGTCACAAAGCCAGTAAGTGAGGAAATGAGATTTGAACCTTGATGTATCTGATAAAACCTGTGCTCCTGGCCACTGTGGTGTTCTGCTTCCTGAGGCCATCCATAGAATCTTTAGCAACAAACAATGTCACTGTCATTCATTCATTCATATGTATGGGTTGTCCGCTGTGTGCCAGAACCCTTCTAGATCTCAGCTCTTTTAAATCATGACTCTGCTTCTTAGATTTTCTGTCCTTGCTATAGGCTTTATAGCTTCCTAAAGGTCAAGATCCCCAGACCAGAAGCATCAGCGTCATCTGGGGTCTTGTTAGAAAGCACCTGCCCTAATTCTACTGAATCAGAAACTCTGGGAATATGCTGAAGGGGCAGAATACATCACACTCTTTGAAAGGCCTTAGTAGGGCTAATCAAGAATGAAAGTCTCTGTAAGATGATGGGGGGAGAAAGGACTTAGTGCTCCTTTTTGAGAAATGCTCCCAAAATGAAGGAGGAAAATTCAAGATATTTTGCATCACAACTTTATTATATGAGCCCTAAAAGTCTTATTTCAGAAAGTAAGCGTTCACTGGGGAAGTTTACAGTGTGTTAACTATGTGAAATTGCCCTTTCTACATTTGATCCCAGGTAAATTTGTCCATTAAGGACTTTCTAGTACAGAATCCTGTTAATTCTTTTCTTTTTCCTTCCTCCTTTCTTTCTTCTCTGTCCTTCCATTTTTCCATCTTTTTCCCTACTTTTCTCTTTCTTTCATAGATATATTAAATGTGTATCCACATTTAACAACACTATCACCCTTTTCTTGCCAGAAAATCCCTACGGTGAAGAGTGAATTACTTAAAATATAAAACTTTCTTTTTTCTGGACATATAAAATGGATATTTCATTTCCATGTTCACATGCACATTGGTATGTATGATCTGCAACCTTACGTTATATAGATAATTTCCCATTTTTTCTTTTCTTTACTATGAGTTTTACCACTCTTCTGAGGGTTTTAGAAACTTTTTCTCAGGCTGACATGCTATATAAATAGTTCTGATATGCTCCATACCCTTGGCCTAAAAGAAATCAGCACTGACATATAAAATGACAAAATGAAATTTTAAAAAAAATCCCTAAAGATTTTTAAAAGTTTACATTTTTTCTTAGTATCAAAATTACTGCAAGGCATTTTTCCTTGTCCTATATTCGGATATATGACTAGACAAATGATGCACTTTGCAAATAATAAGTATTCTATCAATTAGGATTATACTATTCTTTATAAAAAGTTATAAAATTTCTTATCAACGCTGACCTCCCAGTAGTCATGGACAGTGTGATTGCACTGATTTTATAGATGAGACTAACAAGCCACTGGATGTTTACACAACCTTCTGAAACCTACCATGTTGTGATGATGTTAACGAAAATGCAGTAAATGGAAATCTAAAGGGGGTAGGTTTATTTTTTTTTATTTCAGCATATCATGGGGGTACAAATGTTTAGGGTTACATGTGTTGCCTTGCCCCCCTTTCCCCCCCGGAGTCAGAGCTTCAAGCATGTCCATCCCCCAGATGGTGGGCATCACACTCATTATGTATGTTTACACCCGTCCTAAAGGGGATAGGTTTATCCTGGATCTCTGATGCCTTCGAAAGAACTGTGTTTTATTTCATTTTTTCTGGGATTGACAGATAGAAGGTAAACATGAATGAATACAGCTGATGGTCCTCCAAGCACATGGATAGAGTTGGAAGTGACAAATATGAGGGGCAAAGGGAGCAACAACTGAGGAAAGGCTTCTCTGAGAAAGGATGTTCAAACAGAGACACAAAAGTCGAGTAGGAGAGAGGCAAGTTGTGGTGGAGGTGGGGAAGAAGGAGGAAGGGGAGGAATGCTTTGGGAAAGATGAGAGCTTTCTGGAGGAACTAAAAAACACTAACTGTGTGAGCACATGGAAAACAATAGAGAAGATGAGGATGAGAGAGGGGTGAGGCCAGGTCATGTAACAATTACTTATTATACTCAAGAGAATAGAAAGCCTCTGAAGAGCCTTAAGGGAGGGTGGAATCTGTTGGCGGGGGAGGATGATGGCATGATCATATTTACTATTTAGAAAGATCACTTTGGGTCTAGAAAGAATAGATCGGAAGGGGCCAAAATGGTTACGTAAAAGTGACTTGGACTAGGAGTGGTGGATTTGGGGACAAAGCAGAAGACAAAGTCAAAAGATAGGAAAATGAATTGATTAGACTTGGGGATTAAGTGTAGGTGCTGAGCAAGGGAAACAGTATTTCAATGTGTGTGTCTTAGAGTGTCTTTTTAAAAATGCTGTTAATTAATAAAAGGACTATGTGATGCTGTGATTTATGTGTCTTTCACAGCTTTCTCTTTGGATATGAGAAAAGATGCAATGGTAGCTTTCTTATTTCCAGGCAGATAGTTTATTACAGTATTTGAAGATAGTTCCACATTATATTCCAGGAATTCGTTGGATTAAGAACACTGCCAAACTTGAATCTTACTTTTGACAGCAAATTCTGTTGTTCCGAACACTAATAGGCAGACTCACAGTTTTAAAAACTTCTGGCCTTTATGAGCGAGAATCCTAAACAAATAATGTTATCGAGATTACTCTCCCCATTGAATATGTTTATCTTTAAGCTCTTCAAGCAGAAGCAAGTGGGATTTGTTTTTTCTTCTTTCAAACCATGACATCTATCTATTTTCCCTTCTTGTTAAGTCCTGTTTCTTCCATTTTGTGGTCAGATTCTATATTTGAGCAAAAACAAAAGTACAAAGCAAGTAAATAATATTCTATGTATTAGTAGAAAAATACCCATGGAATTGGAAATAGTAGATTCCATCTAGATTCACACATATGCAGCACATAGGGTTTTTTGTCTAATGACATGACTGTGTCTTGATGTTGACCATTTTTTGTCAACTGTTCTTGGGATGGGATGGGCCTTTTAAACTCTGGATTCAAGTCTTCTTTTATTTCTAAAATATTTTATTGAAGTATACTTTAATAAAAGAATATTTTTGTAAATAAAATAATATTTTTCCCCCAATTTCTTGATTCTCTTTACTTTGATTTTTTTTGGCTAGATTTCTCACCTATTAATATATCTTTAATCCTTTTAAAACCTTTTGGTTTTTGCTTTGTTTCGTTTGCATTTAATTTTAATGCAAAATTTAATTTTCCTCAATCCAGTTCACTTTATTTTCAGCAATGTTTATTTTCCCAGGTACTATTTCAATTTTGTCCTTATTTTTAATTTTTGTGATAATTTATATTTCTTTTTACCTCAGCTCTGTGAATTCCTGTTTTATCTCTGCAGTCTTACTTCAGTCTTACTGTTTTCCATGAGCTATTGAATTTCTGCTTTGTATTCTTGTTTTATAGAGGTTATTCTTTTATTAAGTTAAAAAATATATAGCAATATAGTTGGGCATGGTTCTTTAAACTGCCTCATTGCAAAAGTTTTCTGATGAGTATTATTTTCCTGATGCCTTTTTAAATTGTTTTCTCCCCCATCTTTCTTATAATGTTATTTTTATATGGATAAAGTGTTGGCTCCTTTTTAAAAATTATTACTCTAAAAACTCAAGACTTTCTGGAACTCAGGACTAGAACTCAAAAGAAGCTGTGTGTGTGTGTGAATGTGTGTGTGTAGGTGGTAGGGGTGGGGGTTACCAATGGTATGTTACATGCCAGTAAGACATTTTAATAATAGAATTATGATTATGATGGTATTTATGTAGACTTTACTACTCCCAAGTTAACTGAGATCAGCACTGCAAGGTGGCTCATAAGCTGACAATACAGAATTTATCTTCTCTATGCTATCTTACAAATAGAATGCTTCTTGAAAATATGACTCATCTGTGTGGTCCTTTCTCTTTCTCTCATTGAAATCAAACAAGATTCAGAGAAAATTTATTTCTCTATCAGCTCCTGCCCCCAGTCCCATTATTAAAAAGTATGATTGTTGGTTTTGACCTTAGAATGTGCCCTCCTTCTTAGAGAAGAGTGCATTGGTAGCATTTTCTGAGTTCTGCAGATATATCTTCTTCTCTCTTAAGTCTTCCCTTACTCCACTATGCCTTCATTCCTTTCAGGTTCAAGGTTTCAGATGTCATCTTGTTTTGTTGAAGATGGAGTTTATGCTTCTGTTTCTCTTTCTCCTTATTACTTTCACATGCTTTTTAAAGAGGAGGTTGGAGAAAAGCCACATTTACACCGTCATCCTAAAACAAAAAATAACACATTTTTAAAAATCTCTATTAAATTTGAAAAGAAAAATAGATCATGGTTTTAGTTTGTTCAGGGGACTTGACTATACATCAGTATAAAGAAAAGAAAAAGGAAAAGAACAGAAAAAAAAGAAGAAAAGACAAGAAAAGAAATAATTTGCATTTCCTTTAATACTAGTCAGTTGACCACTTTATCTTTTTCTATCTCTTATATTTACACATTTTTATTGAGTGTCTTTCTTTTTTCAATTTGCAAAATAATATTAAACCATTGTACATCCAGTCTGTTGTAGTTATTAGTGCCAGCTTTTCATTTGCCTCCTAATTGTTGATAGTGTATTTGACACATAGAAGTTCAATAGTTTTGTATAAGTTGATATTTTCCTTTGTAATTTCTTTTACTGCTCTATGCTTAGAAAATAGTTTCTTATTCCAAGAATAGTTAATTTTCATAGTTTAATATTTTTTTTGTAGTTTTACTTGCTGTGTTTAGTTCTTTAGCTGAATTTATTTTGGTGTTTAATGTGAGGTGAGACTTTTCTGTTGGTAGTTCCCCAAGTAATCATTTTTCCCAACATCATTCATTGGAAAATTCCTTCCCTTTCCATTGATTTGTGATGTTTCTATAGTAAGTGTTTTTTACTAGCCTGTTCCTCACATAGTGAGGCCTTATGCTGGGTGTTGGCTTATTCCTTTGGAGGGAATAAATATTTTCTCCAGTTCTTCTGCCCACCAGGCTCCTGGCTGACCAGTGAGGTTAATGAATAGAACCTTTCCATCTCAGGTGCCCAGCAGGTACCCATTCTGTTAAGATATGATAGACTCAAGATAATGTCTCTCCTATTCCAACTCTCAGAGTTTCTCACCATTCCATAAAGCTAGAAATGCATCTATTCCTCCTTCCCCTATTTAAATGTACTACCTGAAGGGCAGCATACTTCAGCTTGTATCCTCTTCTCCAAGCTACCAGCAGTTCTTTCACTGGCTTGCCTTTCCAGAGGGTAATACACAAACATCCTGATGAGTTTTGTACTAGGAGCCAGCCAATGTCTCCAGATGAATTTGGAGAGTGAGAGGGTCCCTGATGGGGGTTGGGGGTGGCGTTAAGATAGAAGAAGAGAGAGATTCTAGGTGATGAACCCTGTATATCATGAGTAGGCTTAGGCAGAGGCAGGAGCCAACCCACCTCCTGCACAGTGCAGAGGGCCCCATTTTGGGAATGCATTTCTGCAGTGATCCTAATTCATTGCCAATCACTGATACTGCAGTTTTTGTATATTTCCCCTGGAATTTGGGAAATCACCTTTTTCTATCACTCTGCCTTCTTGCTTCTAGTGTTTAGTCATTTTGAGACTCTTAATAGTTATTTTAACTAGAAATATAGAGATGAATCTATCTCCATGGAAACTTGGGATAACAAGTAATAAATTTAGATGATCCTAATATTTTCAAAGTATTAGAAGAAAACCTTATTGTTTACATGATTAGATGTACAAATGGGGGGTTATTTGTCAATTTTGTATTGGAAATGTTTGTTAACATTTTTCTGTAATTCAAATGAAAGAGGGAACATCTACAAGAGTTGAACTGTGGGTGATTTAAACTTGGGCAAGGAGTTTTAGTAATTTGTGTAGTCACAGCTTCTGACTTGAAACCAACATCAGAATCTTCATTTTTTTAAAAAATCATTTTTATGAAAACAATCTATATTGCATGAAGATCAAGTATTCAATTTCTTAACAAGGTGAGAAATAGTCTCAAAGACTTGGGAAAATAAAACTGTAAAAATACACACCTTTTAGAAAGATGCTGTCACCGCAAATAAAGGTTCTTGGAATGTTTTTGTGCAGTAACTTTTTGGAAAGCTGACAAGACAGTATGGAAATAATGAAATAGTGTAATCATTTTCATAATAACTTTTAAAAGAATGTATGATATCAGCCTCAAGTGTTCATGTGGAACTCAATCATAAGCTTCAAGAAGAGAATTTTAAAATATTATATTTAGAGATAAGATAAAACTTTTAATTAGGGAAAAAAATGTTGAGATCTTTTAGATTAAGTTCTTAGGTAAATGCATATGTACTTCTAGGAGACTCAAGAGAACAAAGAAAGGAAGGAAGGGGAAAGGATTGCTTCAAAAGCTTTAGAAACTTGCATGTAATATTTAAACTGAGTAATCAGACCTCATTCATAAATGTAATATTTAAAACATGCTCTATTTCCCAACCCCACAATATGAGACCACTTCACGTACACTGACATGCCTACAATAAAAAAGTGAAAAATAACAAATGTTAGCAAGGATGTGGAGAAATTGGAACCTTCATACATTGCTGGTGGGAATATAAAATGGTACAGCTACTGGGGGAAAGAGTTTGCAGTTCCTCAAAAAGTTAAACATATGATTACCATATGACCCAGAAATTATACTCCAAAGTCTATTTCCAAGAGAATTGAAAACATATGTTCATAGAAAAACTTATACATGAATTTTCACAGCAGCATTATTCATAATAGCCCCAAAATGGAGACAACCTAAATCCCCATCCATTGATGAATGGGTAAAGAAAATGTGATATATCCATACAATGAAATATTATTCAGTCGTAAGAGGAATGAAGTATTGATCCATGCTACAACACGGATGAACCTTGAAAACATTGCTCTAAGTTCAAGAAGCCAGACAAAGTCATATATTGTATGAGTGCATTTATATGAGATGTCCAGAAAAAGTTCAATCTGTAGCAACAGAAGGAAAATTAGTGATTTCTTAGGCTAAGGGGATGAAGAGAAAGGGGAGTTATAGCTAAAGGTATTTTGAGATGTTTGTTGACTATGGTGATGGTTGCACACTTTGTGAATATAATAAAAACCACTGAATTATATACTTCAAAATGGTGAATTTTATGATCTGTGAATTATATCTCAATTAAAAAAAAAGAGAGAAAAAAAATTCTCAATTTTTGACTATGACATGTGAAGGAACTGAAGACATGAAAATTTGCAAAGTCCCCAAATAAAACAAATAGTCCACCTGTTTATTGTCCAAATATCAGAGGAAATTTCACTAACTTCAAGATGAATAAAACATGAATGAAAAATGCAGTTGGTTGTCCAACAGTGCTGTCTAGCTAGATACAGAAAGTAGAAAGTTGTCCCTTTCTGTTGCTGGTTTGGAAATTTGAAAACTCTGTACAAAATAGGGAAACAGTTCTCAAAGTTTTTGATCTCAGATCCCCATTACAGTCTTAAAATGTATTGAAGACTGCAGGGCATGGTGGCGCATGCCTGTAGTGCCAGCTACTAGAAAGGCTGAGGCAGGAGGATCGCTTGAGGCCAGGAGTTCGAGGCTGCGTGTGCTATGATCATGTTTGTGAATAGCTACTGCACTCCAGCCTGGGCAACGTAGTGAGACCTCAACTCTAGTAAAGGAAAAACTATTGAAGATTGAAAGAGCTTTTATTTATGTGAGTGGGTAATATCTATTGATATTTATCAAATTATAAATACAAATTGAGCAAATTTTGGCATTTATGTGTTAATATATTTTAAAATAATAATACTCATTACATATTAACATAGATTAAAAGTCATCTTTTCCAAATAAAATAATTTAGAATAGTGGCATTATTTTACATTTTGACAAAGATCTATAATAGAAATTTCACAGAGGAAGACAGCTGGGGTCTCATATCTACTTCTTCATTTATTCTGTTACGATATAGTCCTTTGGTGGATTTTTATGAAGAAATTGAGAATCATGCAGATATGTAGCTGGAAAAATCTAGGAGTATTTTAACAGCCTCTTAGAATAATTGTGATTAGTCTTTGATACTACACCAAAATTTGACAAGTGATAATTTTGTCAAGCTTAGTTACAATGTAGAATTGAAAACCATATTAATAAACTCTTAGAACTCATTTACTCAATGGATAAAATCCGTTGATCTGTCTTAACACTTTGAATGAATCTTTTAACATGCATTAGTCATTTAGAAAATATTAGTTCACTGTGTTATGTAGCTCTTCTAAATGTTGACACATTTTATTATACAATATTAAAAATCATGTTTGTTAATATCACCACTAAATATTTCACCAGAAAATCTTAATGTATTAGGAAATTGTTCAACTTTTGTGTCAGATATAAATTACCCAAATTCTAATTTTTTAATTTTGATGGCTTGAATTTTATCATTGGCAACAAATATTTTCAGTTATTTTCTCTAAAGTGATAGGCTTGCTTCATTCATTTTCCAAAAAAACAAAAAGTCTGCCTGTCAAATACCAAAAGACTGAAAAACATAGTTTGTCTCCCTTTTTTCAAGTATGCAACTTAAACAAATGTGCGTGTGCTCTTCTTTGAAACAGTCATTATATTTTGGTATGTAGTCAGGGTGTTTTATATGCCCTTTCCAGTTCATCACACAGAATATTTAAAAAAGCATGCAATTTTTTAAAAAATTAATATTTTTGCCATTCTATCAAGGACTTTTAAAAGTGAAACTGGCTTCTTCTTTTTTTAATTTTAGTGTGAGTTCATGGATACTACAAGTGTAGTTTGACGCCACTGATGTGATTTATACCAAGATACCAGCAATTTTATCCATCATTGCTTTTGCATCATAAGTGCAAATGTTAACACAGTGAAAAGGCAAATTTTGTCTCAGTACTATTATGAAATGCTTAGCATTTTAAGATTATAGTATTGCTATGAAAATAATTTTGACCCTGCAGACCCCCTAAGAGGATCTCAGGGACCTCAAGGACTTGCAAACTCATGCTTTGAGAACTGTTGAATCAGAGAACTGTAAGGTATCCCTTATTAGGCACTTTGAACATGATCTACATTCTGCCACCCTTTTTCACCTTTTATATACAGTCCGACTTTGTTACTGCCCAAAGCAACTACATAGAATGCAGATGGTAGAAGGCAATTGCCCATTCTGTCCTGAAATATGTATGAGGTTTGCCCTGGAAGCACCTGTGTGGAGGACCTACAACTAGAGCCCTAGGAGGAATGCATACAAGTGATTGCGCTTTGTCATGTGCTGTATCAGAGTCAGCAAGTCAGGCAGAGTGAGGAGAAGATCCAAATTCAGTCCAACAAAATCATGCTAGATAAAACTTTAAAAGGTACATAATCTTTAGTGTTACAATGGTCATTGTCTATGGCTTGTCCCTACTATGAGGGAAACAGTCATAGTAGGGACAAGGAAAAAAGTTAGAAGACACTGGCAATGGGACCAGGAGTCAGTTATAGCAAACGCCTGGTCATTGCAGATCTGAGAAAGAGATTTAGTGATCCACTTTTAAGTACATGTACTTAACACATATATATCACATTATATATCATCACACATATATATAGTCCAAAAACATACCTGGGATTTCATCAGAAACTAATTTTTGATTTTAAAAAAAAAGCATAATATGCCAATGGGTTATTCAACTAATTATGCTATAAAATCTGACTATTTAGGGAAATGTGAGATTTTCAGTGAATACCATACACCCACATAAATTCCAGTAGATTATAGGATTACTTTAAAAATAAAATCATAGAAAATTAAAAAACCTGGTGAATACTTATATCTTTTCATGGATGGGGATGTGATTTCTCAACATAAAAGCAATACAATAAAATATAAAGGTTAAATATGAGTGGATAAAATTTTAATAGTCTTAAAAAACAACAGTAATAAAAGTCAAAGGAAATAACAAATTCTAGAAAACATATCTGGGATGCATACAGTTTGGAATCAGAAAGACTCTGCCAAATTATATTTTATTTAACTTCATTAATCTTAATTTTGTCATCAATGAAATGGGAAAAACAACAATAGCACTCTTGGTTGTTGAGAGATTTAGAAATAAAGTGTATATTTGTAACACAGTCCAGTGCTCAGCACAATAAATGTCAGCTATTTCTAATAATTATTACTTCTATATATCTGTACAAAGTTCAATGAGAAAAATACTTAGACCCAATGGAAACACAGGCAAAGGTTGTGAGCAATTTATAGAAGAAACCTAATTAGCTAATAAACTTGAAAAATTTAACCTCGCTAATGAGATGCAAATTAAAACATTAATAAAATGTCACTTTCCATCTAATAAGTTAGAAAAAAATTAAATATAATATGAAAGAGAAGCTTTCTCATACACTGGGAACATAAATTTTCCACCACCTGATCTGGAAGACGATTTGGCAATGGTCCACGCTCTTTTAACCTGTAATTTCACTCCTGAGAATGTATTTTAAACTGTCAAAATTTTATTTTTGTGTGAATAATTGGACACATCTTAAATCAAGAGACTGCATGGCTTTTTGATAACCCAGCCTTATGATGAAAATAATTTTTACTGTGTACTTTTAATATACATGTATTTATTTACAGTTCTTTTTATACCATACATTTTTACCACTAAAAAAACACCCAAAACAGAACTGAAAAAATTGGAATAAAAGTAGAAATTCTAATACTTTCTGACTGCATCTCAATGTCTCAATGCGTTGTCTTGCAACATCCCATAGTGTACACATACCTCATTTCAAAGGCCACTGTGGAGAATGCTCTGCAGTTAGAAAAGAATTAGATAAATCATGCCACATCCATCAGAGCAAATGTTATGCAATTGTTTGAAATCACAATTTTGGATAATATTTAACTCTGAGAACATGGCTACCATATATTATAATATAATAATATCTGTGAGGGCAAATACAGTGTCTAACTGACTCCCACTATAACCCAGGACCTGAGAGCACATGTTAAGTATTTAAGAAATATTTATTGAATGAAAAAGTAAATTACCAAAGCAGCATACTGACTTGTATATGCAATGTGATTCCAAAAACATTAAGATAACAAAGATTGCATATATTCCTACTATATATACATATAATAATTATATACATATAATTTTCCAAAATTTCTATGATGAGTTCCATAATGTTAAACTAAAATTCTAGACAGATATGGATGAAAATAATTAAGCATAAAATGTAATATGACTATCAAATTGAATGGCAATTTTGAAAGGATAAAAGATAAAGTTTGAAATATAGAGAATATGAAATGAATAGTTCAAGACTCCAAATTTTGTAACTCTCAGGACAGAATAAGAGGACGTTGTAAAAGATTTTCCCGTATTTAAAGGTTATTATAAATCAGTGTGTTGCTCTGAGCTGCTTTCTTCGGAAGTGCTGGGGAAACTTTATAACCCTTCCCTTCTGATTCCTCAGAATATACCTTTATGATAGGGATGCCCACTCTTCAGTGTTCATAAGAATTTTCTGAGGAACTTGTTAGAAGTATAGATCCCGGAGTTCCACCCTCTGAGATTCTGATTTAGCAGGCTTGAGGAAGGGTCCAGAAATCTGTATTTAATTCCCCACCCCTCCATGGTTCCAATCCACAGGACTGGAGGATCACAGAAATTGTGGGGAGTAGGACCAAGCTCTTGCCCCAAATCACACAGAATATAGAACCTCTGCGACATTGCCCACTGCAGGCTGGAGTGGCTCAGGATGACAGTGGAGGGAGGAGGATTGAAGTTGGGACTTAAAAAGCACGTGCTCCTTGCCAGTGTCACCACAGAGCCAAAGCTGCATTAAGACGAGGGCTGTTAAAAACAGCGATCCCTAAACTGAGGTCAGTACAAACCATTAGCAGTTGAAAAGAGGCCTTTTATCATGTGGGACTAGGTCAAAAAGTCCAGAATGCAAGTGCCCACATGGTGGAGAAGAGACCTGCTTAGAAAGGCCGAGCAGAGGCCCCTTCCAGAATGACGCCTGGGCGGCAGGGAAGGGAGAGTCCTGCAGGTGATATTCATTTTCTGACAAGCTTGAGACTGTGCATGGTTCTTAAGCCCCACTGGGAAGCGACAGATATTATTCTAGCTGAAGGAAATACAGCTGACCCTTGAACAATGCAAGAGTTACGGGCCCCGACCCCCATGTCGTGGAAAATCCACATAAAACTTTTTATTCCCCCAAAACTTAACTACTGTTAAATAATAGCCTACTGTTGACCAGAAGCCTTGCTGATAACATAAACAGTCGATTAACACATATTTTGTATGTTGTATGTATTACATGCTGTATTCTTACAATAAAGTAAGCTAGAGAAAAAAATATTAAGAAAATCATAAGGAAGAGAAAATATGTTTGTTGTTCATTAAGTGGAAGTGAGTCATCATAAAAGTCTTCATCCTCCTCATCTTTACATTGAGAAGGCTGAGGAAGAGGAGGAAGAGGAGCTGTTGATCTCACTGTCTCAGCGGCGGCAGAGGTGGAAGAAAATCTAGGCGTCAGTGGACTTGTGCGGTTCCCACCTGCATCGTTTGAGGATCAACCGTATTCAGAAAACCTAAAGTGACTTTTCTAAGACTGCACTGTCAAGTGTCAAGAAGGATGGACTTCAGTGACGTCAGGGACTCACTCCCCGCCTCACGGGGCCGCACGTGCCAGGGGGAACTTTGGAAATGCCCCAGTTGAGCCCGACAGGCAGGAAGGAAGCAGTTGGTGCTGGTTCTGCAAAGGTAGGCAAAGCTGAGAGATGATTCATTTGAATCTCAAGAGAAATTTAAGCCAGGTGGGCACAGTGGTGCGCCTGTAGCCCCAGCTCTCAGGAGGCTGAGGCAGGAGGAGGATCTCTTTAGCCTGGGAATTTGAGACTGGCCTGGGCAACATAGCAAGATGCCATCTCAAAAAAAACAAAAAGGAAATTTAGTTAATAGAGAGTCTGTTGGGGTCAGAGTAAGGAAAAAACATGGCTTAAATTTGATTTTTTTGTAAGATTTGAGTTTTTGAAATATTTTTTCCTGGTTCTGTAACTGTTTTTATATGGCCCAGTAAACCTTCACAATCTTTTATTTTTAGTTAAAAATGTATCTAGTGACCAAACTACCAGGCATTTCCCTCCACACCTCCACTCTTGCCTCCCCACGAAGCAGCCTTGACGGCAAGTCAGATCCCGTCACTCCTTGCTCAGAACTCTCCAGTGGTTTCCTCTCGTGCGCACACTTGGAATTCAATTCCAAGTCCCAGAAGGCCCCACTTGATCTCTCTGTTGGCTACTTCTCTGGCACCCACGCACACTCACTCCTCATCCACACAGGCTTCTTAAACACGAGAGAGCACCAACCCGGCCCCAGTGTGGGGCCTTTTCCTCCACATTCCCTGGTCAGGCTCTCTGATCACCTATGGAAATTACATGCCCACACGTCTCCGCATCACCCTGTACCCTGCTTTATAGTTCATAGCACTCATCACTACTCAACATCATACTTAACTGTTTATTTGGCTTTTGTCTGTGTCCCCCACTGTAATTTTAGCTGCAGGAGGGCCCTGGACATGACCTGTCTCATTCAACGATGTGTTCCCATCACCTGGAAGAGTGGGTGGCATACACTACTCACATATTTGTTGGATAAATAAATAAATATCATTAAAACCACTACCAATATTCAAGTTAAGTGAAGAGAAAATATTTTCAATAATCCCTGTGCAACAACAGATCAAACTGTTTTCCACTGGATTTTAAAAAATTTGTTCAATGTTTAAAAACCCATTGTAATTGGCTAATATCTATAATCATCAAAACCTGGGCATTCATTTCCTAGTTTATCTCAATGCTAATTTGAATTTATTTGCTGCTTATTTTAAGCCAAAAGATGATTTCTTGCTGGTTTTTAAAAAACTAAGTATTCTGCAGGTTTGATTAGTGTTTTGCTTGACATACTAAGGAAATGAGTGTCCACAGGTGGCCCCCCCAAGATCCGAAAGCCAAGGGCAAGCCTTGCAGACAGAGCACAAATCCCACAGGGCATCCCAGCAGGAACCATCTGCTCACAGGCATAGAGGAAGGGGGCCACGTGGGCCCTAGTTAGCGGAGTAGGGAGGGAGTAGGAGAACTCAGCAATATTTCATTCTCATTTGTTTTGTGCAGAAAAGAGAAAACTTTTCAGGCAGAATGCATGTGCATGTGGAGATAGAGTGTAGACACTCAATGAGGTAGCATGGAAGAGGATTGTGTAATGAGGCTAAATCCCAGCCCTGGGTGATTGAGCCTTCTTGGGGCACTGGTATATTAGTGTCATTGGGACAGACCCCACTTACATATTCAGATTTGGTATAATTGAGCCAGCACTGAATTGAAGTTGTCTGTCTTTAATCTACGAAGCATTCATCTAAGCAAATTAATGGTATCTGGGTGGAAATGGGATAGATGGAGCCTTCCAAAGCCACTTAACAGAGCCAATTGTTTATAAAGACTTTGGCTCATCTGTTTTCACATGCTTTTACGAGTGTGCCTTACTGATTTGTTAAAACAGGTCTGTTTTCCTCTTGACCACACTTAGCCATTGTAGTTATAGTAGGTGCTTGAGGATATTAAGCCAGAGATTCTTCCCAAATACTCAGTGGCAAACAGCAGTGACTCAGACCTGCTCAGATCTGCTCTATCTAGCATTGTGGCTCTTGCTTGTCAGTAACCCCCAAATGGCCCTGTGGATACCTTGTTTCAGTATGTGAGTTTCAGAGTGTGAGACAGTGAGCCACCAGTTGCCAATTACCTCCCTAAAATGAGAAATGAAGCCTAGAGAACCCCTGTTTAAAACTCCCTGGGTGGAATGTGTTTGTCACTAGCAACCATAGTGAGGTCAAAAAAGTCCTTCAAAGAGAGAGTTCTGTATTTTTGTATGTCTGTGCCTAATCCACATGCTTAGAACACACGGCATCAACATTTTACAGAAAAAGATCAGGGTGCCAAGAAAATGTTATAACTATGCAAGAAAGTAGAGTGGCACAGAGAAGGTGCTGAACACAAACGTGAACTTTTTGATGGTGAGCAAATGTTTTTTGATCTGCCCTCTCCCCATTGTGCCTAGCCCAACCGCTTGTACATGATGCACTGTCAACAACTAATTATCGAATTACATCAGTTTTGCCTTCAGTAGACCTGATGCAGAGTTGTCCCCAATCCATGCAAAACAAAAAGGATGTAAGTAAATATTAATAAAGGTTGGCCTGGTTTTAAAATTGTCCTCAATTTCAAAGGCTAGAGATTTAAAGAAATATTTACTTAAGCCTCTGTTTATGGTTTGGGCTGGAAACAAATCTTCAAAATGTTTTTAATAGGGGTTAATAAAGACAGCTGAGAGAGAGGGGAGAACCCATACAAAACAAACCTACCAGTTCATGTTTTTGTGAGTGGCCAAATCCCCAGGAATGAGAAGATTTAGCTAATCTTTCCAATCACATTCTCCCTCCCTCCCCACCCCCATTTCCTTGGAATTATGTTATCTCTGCTCGTCTTAAAAGCTCAGAAGCCTTTTGAATTGGAGCGGCATTCAAAGGACAGTCAAGGGTCACCTCTGGAATATTAAAGGAGAGTGGATTACAGGAGAGGGAGGGGAGGGAGCAGCTGGTGCTGGACGCAGCCCTGTACAGACCCAAGGCAGAGAGTGAGAGGGGAACTCCACAGGAGCTGGTGCTGACCTCGAGAAAGCTGCCCAGATTGCTAGCAGAGACAGAAAGCCACGCGGAGCAGCCCACGTTAACAGGGTTCCAGGGCGTGCTCTTGCAGTTTGGGAATGGAGGGTATGAAAATATGTATCAGTGAAATCAATTAGGCAATGGCCTTTTGAACAGAGGTAGAATGGCTCCTTTAGAGACTGTGGAGACGTGAACCTTGTAAAATTAAAAGCCAGGTACTGTTTCAGTTCAGAGATAAAATTCTTCGGAATTTACAGCCCCCTGACAGTTACTTATTTCTTAAAATCATACAGCTTTAGGATTTATAGAGCAAATTCCTTCTCAAAAGACTTCCGAGTAATTTAGTTTTTAAAAAATCTAACAGTGTTTTTTGACTTTTTTCCATCTTTTATAGATACCATTCTTGTTTTTCAAATAAAATTAATGGATATTTAACGAGAGCTCAATGTCCTAACATTTGGAGTAGGAGAATACAAAGGCAGGCCCCACCCCTTAGCCGTGGTTACTTACTGATTATTTTTGTGGGGTGTCGGGGGAGCGGATAGGGAAGTGGATCATCACTCCCTTTAAAATCCGATGAAGCCTAAGGAACCTCTCCACAGTAAAATACACGAGCATTCACGCCTTTTCGGAAAAGTCCGAACATAGAGCGCGGAAAGCAAGCGATACAGAAACCTCTTGTTATTACTATGCGGTCGGCCTGCTCTAAGCACTATTTGTGAATTATTTATTCAATCTGCAAACCTCTCCCCTGAGACATATGCTATTATTACCCCCATTTTCCTCTCAGGGAAGTGGAGGCTCAGAGAGATGTGCCCTTCAGCGAGTGGCAGGCAAAGCCAGGCCTGAGCACAGGTTCTCAGGCTCGGGTGCCCGGGCGCTCACCTTGCCACCCACCGTGGGCACGGGCTGGGGGATGCGCAGGGTCCGGGAAGCGCTGGCCACAGCCCGCCTGCTGTGGGCCAAAGGGCATCTGTGGGAAGTCAGACCAGGCAGCCCCGGGTGCTTCACTGCCACATGCCAGAAAAGTGTCTCAGGGACTTTGCAATCACTAGGATGTGAACGGCGCGTGCTGTGGCTGTGTGGCGCCCGGGGAACGCGAGGCGGGGTCTGAATGTGCGGGTTGGGCCGCGGGCTGGGCCCCACTCAGGAGGCACTGCGGGCACAGCCACGTTTTGAACTGGATTTTTAGGAACATCGGTCTGTCAGCAGGGGGCAGGATGGATTTTTCTATTTATTTATGGAAATCTGAGCTATAAGCAATCTGAACCATTTTCTGCAGAAAGTTTTTCTTCTCCACTTTGTCATCTGGATATAAGGATAGAGGTAGAGGTATACACATACTTAATGTAATATTCATTTGCATAAACATTTTCTTCTAAGAAAAATTATCTAATTAGTACATTTGTAGTAATATTCTATTTCCAATACGTTGCGAGTGTTTGGTACGATGCCCCTGAAGGAGCGTGCGGAGGCCGGCCCACGGTCGTGCGGGGCGGTGTCGGGCTGCCCACCGCAGTCGAGACTCTTCCGGGCTGAAGGGGCGACGGAGCCCAGGGAGGCCCACTGGTAGCTCCGCCGTCTGCGCTTTGTTGTGCTTCTCCCCTCGACCAGTTTGGTAACAGCTGTCCTCTCATTCGACTTCAGTCCTGAGGGAAAATAAGACTTTGCTTTTCCTTTCCCGTGTTGCCGTCACATTCTTCCACTTTGTCCTGTGGTCAAACAAAGCAAAACCACCGCACGAACTGAACTCACTTCCGTCTCTGGAAGCAGATTCTGGGTCAGTGTGTACCGTGCACAGAGCTGGAGGTGTCAGGTAGCCAGGGTTAGCTTCATAGCATGTACCTTCAGATGCAGTTAAATGCATGTTAATAACATTAAAGATAGCAACCAGAGGCAGTCCCTGCCTTTAACTTTCCTCCCTCTCTTCCTTCCTTCCTCGCTATCAGTCAATCTATCAGAACACATTTACTGAGAGTCTATTTTGTATCCGACATGGTGTCAGTATTGGGAATTCTGAGACATGTCCGCCTGCCAAGGGCTCAAAAACTCCACTGTACGGTCTAACACCTAAGTGTTTTGGAAAAGCAAATGATTAACCAATGGAAAAACTGTCATTTTAGTGCATCTGTGATGCATTGCAAATATGCAATATGGGCACACCCTTCTTTGAGCATACCGAAGATGCCATGTAAAATAGAGGAGAGGGACCAATATGGCTTTAAAAACTCGAAGTATGTCCTTTGGTCCTCCCCCTGCCTCCCCTTGAGGTCCCGGAGGCATCCTCCTAAACAACTTAAGGCTTCTCAGAGCTCAGTTTAAAAACTCTGGGACTAGAGACCAGGTCTTTCCATTCTGGGAACTGATTGTGTATTTCACTTTTGCAAAAGGTTACAAATGTTGAGGTACACACACAGTATACATATATATGTGTGTGTGTACACACACACACATCCATACTTTTAGGACAGAGATTGGATGTTCTGTCTTTGTAACTCCCAGACAACTGTACATTCAAATAGCTAAGTATAAATTCACTTTAATCTGAGTCGTATTCCGGTTAAATCCTCATACCTATTTGAAACCATCAGATTATGAAGAATGTATGAATACAGGGTATGTGTAAGCAATGTCGATACTGCTGTATAACCCCATTACCAAAAGACCAGATCTAGATGAGCCTGGATTGAACTCTTATTGATGCTTTTTCACAAAGGCAGCAGAAATTGAATTGATGGTGCTATTAGGTTGTCAATACCAGTGTCTCCCTTTCTTCCCAGATAAGTATACATGAAGCATCGTCCATACCGTCATTTTAACCTCCTGAGGGCAAAGGAGCTGTAGAGGCTCAAGGTGATGATCCAGATGAGGTGTGTCCAACTGCGTGTTAGATGCTTTGGAGAAGTCCAGAACTGGCAGACTCCTGTCTGATTGGTTGTTATGTTGTTATTGCAACCTACGGGTTTGTGTTGACAAGCCGTTTGGCTTCTTTATTTGCTTGTTTATGTTTAAATGCAACTGCATCCATTTTCTTTCTTAATTGGAGTTGCCTATAGAAGATAAGCCTAGTTAAGAGGACGTAGCACTCGTGGTGGGACTTGGAGAGGGATAGCGACCCTAGGTGGACACTGACAGGGGAGAAGGAAATTGCACACTTACCTGAGGTTCAGCAAAAAGACAAGAGACTTTTAAATTCTGCCCATATGTGTGCACTTACTGTTGGTAAATAAAATACCATCTTCTGATACCAAAGGAAATCAGATATTTGTTGTCTTGTTTTATCCTTTCAAGATGATTTTGGACATTCACCTTAACAAACGTTCCCTAGATAAAGTGTTGAGGATTGGTGGGGGGCGGTAAACAGTGTAATTTGCCCAAGGCATCATCTGAACAGAAGCTCTAAACTCTATTTCATATGTAATGACCTTTCCTGCCTCTAACACAGGGTTCATCTAACTGGGGGTCATCACCCCACATAGTGGGTTGTGTTGCGTATGTCCTAAGCCAAAATATATCTGCACAACTGTTAGGTTCTTTTTGGTAGATAATGGTAGTCAGTGGTGGTTAGAGATGGGTGAGGGTTTGTGACATCCTCTACACCCTTCAATCTGGTTATAATGAAAACAAACTCTCAGACTAAGAGCTGCCATACATTCAGTTATTTATTAAACACAATTTTATTACCAACCATTTCTAAATAGTTTTTTCCACCTGCCTGTAAGCTTGATGAAGTCATAGTTCTCTGTCATTTTAAGTGACTCCCGCCTATCTTGCATACAGGGTTCATTAAGGCAGATATGGCAAGGTTCTAGAAGCAAGATCTGTTTCTCTCAGAGTCATCATCAGGCAACTAATACACTCAGACCCAAAGGCTGGATATGGGACAGTTTGGGGATCAAGTCTTACTTAGGCTCCCAGCCCCAAGAGCATAGATACCAGCACTTACTAAATCCAAACCCTGAATATTCTCTGGTTCCATGCAAGGGTAGGGAATGTCTCCAAAATATTTTGGCTAATACACATATTTTGAATATGACTAACTTAACCAAAGGAGAACCTATTTATAACCTCTGTTAACACTGATCAACAAGGCATTAATTCTATGCAAATTAATGTATTAATAAATTATACTAAACAGCAAAATGTAAGGTGAGAGAATGGTAAATGATGAACAGAGGTGAGGAAGCTGAAGAGTTCATGGTGGCCAAGCCTGGAATATGGCTTTTCCGATTGAATGCTAGCCCTGGACATGAATATTGATTAAGGCAACTGATTGAACCCAGAGTGGAGCTCAGGGGATGGCAAACTTTTTCTGTAAAGAGGCAGATAGTAAGTGTTTTAGGCTTTGAAAGCCATAAGGCAAAATCCAGGCTGGCCTCCTGAGGAAGGGACATGATCTTGAGAGAGGCAGCTCCATTCTGGCAAGGACAATTCTTTTTTTTTTTTTTTTTTTTTTGAGACAGAGTCTCACTCTGTTGCCCGGGCTGTAGAGTGCCGTGGCATCAGCCTAGCTCACAGCAACCTCAAACTCCTGGGCTCAAGCAATCCTTCTGCCTCAGCCTCCCAAGTAGC
>CAUYRT010050747.1:0-29349 GCA_963574885.1 Lepilemur ruficaudatus | reverse complement strand
CATATAAGTGAGATAATGTAGTATTTGTCTTTCTGTTCTGGTTTATTTCACTTAGCATAATGTCCTCCAGGTTCATCCATGTTATCACAAATGGCAAGATTTTAAAGGCTAAATAAAAATATATTTCTACATGTGTGTATATACACATCACATTTCTTTGTGTGTGTTAATGCGTACATGTCCACCACAAAATAGATTAAAGACCTAAATTGAAGACCTGAAATTATAAAACTCCTTGAATAAAACATAGGGAAAAAGCCCTTTCACATTGGTTTTAACAATTTTTTTTTTTAATTTTTGGATATGACACTAAAAGCACAAGAAACAAAGGCAAAAATAAACTGGTAGGACTATACTAAACTGAAATCGTCCACATAAGAAAAGATAGACAAAATTAAAAGATGATCTACATCTCTGGAGACAAAGAAAAATGCCTAAGACACATGAGATTCTCAATAAATGATACAGTAGTGAACAAAACTGTCAAAAGTCCCTACTTCCTGGACTTTCTTATTTAGTGGAATGAGATGCATAATACAGAATATTAATAAGCAAACCATATACTATATTAAAAGGTGATGAATATTTTAGAGAAAAATAAAGTAAATAGAGACAACAAACAATCATAGCCACGATGAGGAGGTAATGTTTGAGAAAAGACTTAGGAAGGGAATTTGATAGCTCTGTAAGAAGAGGTAATAGGAACAAAAAAAGAAAAAAAAGATGATCTACAGAATGGGAGAAAATATTTGCAAGCTATATATCTGACAAGGAGCTAATATCCAAAATATATAAGAAATTTATATAACTCAATAACAAAAAACAAATAACCTGATTAAAATATGGGCAAAGACATGAACAGACAGCTTTCCAAAGAGCTTTTATTCAATAGCATGTGTTAATTGCTTTATATGCTTTCATGCATCAATATTTTCTGTTCCTCTCTATCATCATAATAACTAACCAGTTGATGCAGAACACATGAAAAACCTACTACATTTTTTAATAGCGAAGAAAAAGTACTCCTTTATTTGTATTTCCCAAAGCATGCTTTATTCAAAGCCTATGTACATTACTTACCTGATCTTTTAAATATCCCACCTTTACAGTTTTTGTAATAATTCTGCCAAATTCCAGCCTTTCTCCCTAACCAAGATATGATGCCATTCTTGTATTTCTTTAAAATTCTTTACAGTTGCTGTTTTGCTTTTTTAAATGTTTTTTTCCTCCTATTCATCCAATGGAGTATTTTCTGTTAAATATTTTTCAAATTTAAGAAATGGTGGCTTCATTTGTAAAAGAAATTTTACTTAATGTATTTTTCAACTTACTAGAGAGGCGCCGCCTTAACTGCTAATAATTGCTGACAGCATCCTTTACAATTAAATGACTTTTACTCTTTTTGTCCCTTAGTCTCGTTTGAGTTCCTAGAAAAGCACCTGTTGCTCTTTGAAAAGTCCGCATTTTTTAACTGGAAAAGCCTACTTGAAACATTTAATTATTCTGCATAGAAATAAAACAGTGTATTTATATTTAATTATAGCAGCCATTTGATGAACATAAAGGAAACCCAAGTTTGTTTCCTCATACTACATCTAGGGGAGGAGCATATATCGGAAGAGGGTTAGTCAGACACAATGCTATTTTTCATTTGATTTATTCACATTCATGTTTTGATTTCTCTAAATAAAATAACTTTAGCCATTGTTCTTCAAAACAAAAGCTATAGCTTTACTAGATTGCTAATCAATGTTACTTTCACTTGATGCCCCTGGCTTTATTTTCCCATGAGGGTGGAGTTGTAACTTTAGTATCAGATTTGACTTCTTTCAAACTATCTCATGGGACAAAACAGCTCAACCTGTCGCAGTGGACATTGAAAGAAGGGGAGACCTTAGTGTTAAGTAGTGAGAAAAAGGAAACAGGTGTTTCCGGGAGACAGAGATTTTTTTTTTTTTTTACTCCTGGTTCTAATGAAATAGCCCTAAATTCATAGTCTGTAAATTGGGCTCTGGTCCTGATCTAGTCTAGTCTAGTCTTGTCCTGATTCATTCATTTACTAATATGTTTATATTTAATAACTTGCTAAAAATATTTCAGCCCTGTCTTTTTCATCTGAATAATAAAGAAAATAACCATGTAGACCTAATGCAATTTTAAAAAGGATAAATCTGATCACATACTGCAAAATAATTACATAATGCTCATATTCAGATTATAATTACTACACATTTTTATGCAGTACTGTGAATAGGTTCTACCCTCACTATCCAGAGAAGACATCCATACGATTATCTAAAACACCACAGAGACATTAAAATTGGTTCATTAAAAAGTCATATTAATTTCCTTAACACTGTTTGATTAGTTCTTATTTGCCACATATCACTCTTTAAAACAATAAATTTTCTCCCACCTTCTAAGAATTCTTTGAAAAAGAATTGATTTATTTTTTGGCCTTGTATATTTAGAGATTATTAAATTTCCTGGCATTGAATGGATTCTGGATGCTTGTTTGTTATATTCATACACATACAAAAAAAATGGACAATTATTCTCAAAAAAGGGGTAAGCAGATTTCCCACATGTCAAATGGTAAAGTGGATGAAACCATGGAAAAGGGAAATCAGGTTATATCTCAGGTTGAATGTTTTAGTGGCCAAACTTGTGCAAGTATGTTAAGCAGCATGGGCTCAGAAAAGAAGTCTACTCTTACCTAAACCCCAACATTTCCCACTATAAAAACAAGTTTCCAATAAAAATTGTTATCAAATCAATTATCCAATAACTGCTGTGGAACTTTTGTGTGGAAAATATACTTTATGTTGGATAAATTAAAAAGAAAGAAGCTACTAGAGCAATGCACTTGAATGTTTATCATTGACAAAAAATCAACATACATGGCATCTACATGTAGAAAGAAAAATACTTTATTCAGAAATATAAAGTGCATACATATGCAAATGTGTACTATAAAAATCTATAAACATTAATAACAGATTTAGATTCAACTGAGGTCATTGATGTATCATCTAAGTAACAGAAACTCAAGTCATAAGATAGATTTATGTGATGATGAACAATCAGTAGGGTAGCCAATAGCAAGGTAAGGGCAGATGTAAGAGGTAAAAATGGGTATTTACTAGCAGTTGAATACTAGAAGACTGAGAGCAGGCAGTCATAAGAAATATTTGGACTTTTATGTGAATGACCGGGAGGCTATTATGCTACTGAAAAGGGGAGACAGAGAAAGGCAAGAATCAAAACAGAGTGATAAAAGGCAGACACTTAAATTAGTCAGTTATAGACATTATAATGTTTTATTTAATTACATGTGTGGAGATGGCAGTGAATTTTATTCTGCGATACCATTAGGTGATTATACATTTGTATCTGTTCAAAAATGATACCAGTTCTGGATTTTACTACCGTTGGCATAATGGTGAGTGTTTCCAGAGCATGTAGACTGAGCAAGAGAATAAAAGACAAATTCGAACAGAGTTTAAAAAATTTTTAAAATGTGACAAAAAGGTACAAGTAAAGTCCATGTCGAGAGAACAATTAAAATCATAGTAGCAAGACTCAAAGTGTCCATGATGCTTTGCAGTATCACAGAAACCAAGGCAGGTGATATTTTTAAAGACTGATCAGAGAGAAAAATTGACCCATCTTCAATTAGATGTAGAGCGGACAGAGGATGCTGGGTTTGGCAGTAAGTAAGAAAGAGAGTAGTTGATTATGAAATAAAATGGGCTGTGAAGCAGTAGAAGCATTGGGGGTATTTTTGTTTTATTTTTTGTAAGTTTGGTAGGGAGGTTGAGGCCATTACTTGACTTTAACAATCAGAGTGTAGAAAAGCATTTCTCCACAGGAATGACTGATCATGATTGCAATGGGCATAAACAAGTGGAAAATGAAAAATTGAAGACACAACAGAAAAGGATAGGCAAGGAAATACGTGATCAACAGCTAAAGTGGTAATTACTAAATATAGTAATTTGATATTGAAAAGAAAAGGAGAAGACAAATTAACTAGACTAGCAACAATACCCCTGGAGTTGTGCTTTTATACAAATTGTCTTAGCTATGTAAGCTTTGCAAATTGTTTAATATCTTGGGATCTACTTCATCATCTGCAAAATGTGGGTGATAAACATGCATGACTCATCTACATAGCACTGTGTGTGAAACTATAAGGGAGAATAAAGTTGTTTCATCAGCTGGAAAATGTTATAGTGATGGTGGATGCTATTTCTCTGAAACAGGACTTTGGAAGCAGGAAATAAGGCAAGCAGAAAAAAATGTGCCATTATTTTTACTGTGTAAAAATATGCCTGGCTTAGTTAATAGGTTAAATTTGCATAGACCACTTATTGCTTTTTCATTATTACTTGCCCAATTTACTGATAGTTAGCATACTATGTTATATCCCATTAAAATAATTCTAAGTTGAGATGTTTAATTTAAATTATATCTATAGATGTACTCTTGCCAACTCCAAAACAAATTTCCCATCAATGTACCCAAAGTTATGAAATAAAGGACTCTCTTAATTGGCCTTATAGATTCACATAATCTTAACAATACATAGGTAGCAATAAATGTTGCAACAGCCTTCAGGATCCACCCATGACAAGCAGCCTGTGTAAGCAATAAAGATTCAAGGATGAAACTATGAATCAGTTTTCTAAGTATATGTTCACAATGAGAAAGCAATAGCATAGGACTTATTTTTATTTGTACATGCAAAAACAGTTCCTGATAATAAAAATGTCACCACACAATATTGCAAGGAATACTTCAACCCACTGCTCCTAGAGGAATTCATAACAATCTAACTAGCAGTTTTCATTCTCTGTGGATTTCAAAATGCAAATTGATTTGTTCATTTTCCTGGTTTAGAGAAACATAATATGTCCCTGCTGCCCATGAGATTCTTCAGATTTCCTTGACCGAAGGCAAAGTATTTATTAATACTTATGAGGAAATACCCCCACAGTCATACTAAAAGTACAAAATCTTGCTAAGAAAAATTCACCTCAAATTTCAGATTATCAAGATTAAATACTTTAAAATACATTTGTTTTTTAAAGCAAACAAAATTATAATTATGTTTTAATTCCTATTTTCCTATGTTTCATAAAAGCCAGAAACTAAAATTATATCATAAACCCTCTATTTAAAAGTACTTGCACTAAAATTATACTTGCTATTGAAGGTAATATTTAGAATATAGTATTTAAGATACAGGTAGCAATGTTTCATGGATGTGGGAAGACAATGAAAACTATTTTTATTACAATCAAACTGAAAATCTCTCAGTCAGAATAATACTATCTAACAAATATATGCATGTACAGATTGTATGTCATAGTCTAGACAGGGCTATTGCAAATAGCAAGATTAAAAAACACTTTTTCCCTATGAAAGGGAGTTTTGGAAGGAAATATTATAGTGAAATATGATGAGTTCTACTATGTTCATAAGTTCAGTGTTGCTGTGGGAATGTATGCAGCACCTGAAGAAGGTTGCTATTGGACGTAACAGCACGGGAGGATTTAGGTGTGGGCAGATATCCCAAAGACTTCTGTGGAGGAAACACTTTTGCTCTACTAGATATTTTGTCAGGAGTTTGCCAGGGGACATGCGCAAAGGAACATAGACATGAAAGAACACGGCATGATGAGGAAACTGTAGGGAGTGAAAAAAGGCTTGCCTAGCAATGGAGATGATGGGAATGACAGGTAAATTCAAAATATGAATCCCTTCTGCCACATACTAAGAAGCTAGAGATTTTGTTTTTTCACTTTATGGCTGATGGAAAGCCATTTTAATCTTTAAGTGCAACTTCGAGACAGTCAGAGAGATTATGCTGACACCAGTACTACTGAACGCAGAGACAGGGAAGCCAAAGGTGAGGGGCAGAGAAGCATATCTTAAAAGAAACACAGAGATGAGAGGATTCGGACATAAATGCCTACAGTGGAAAAGTGACTTATTTTGTGATTCATTTCATGTGATAGAAAAAGAATAGAGAAATTCATGTGCACTCTCTAGTTTCAGGCTTGAGTAACTGAGTAGCTACCCCCCCAGATTGTGAAAAATCACAAAGGTAGAAGGAAGGAGATGCCCTTATGGGATGAGACAGGCTATGTAATGACTGGCTTAAGTTATACTGAAATTAAGGCATCGTCATAAAATTAAGTATTTTGATATCCATCCTGTCCTTGAATAACAATAAATTCAAAGCATAGTAAATATTGACAGGGTAATGAAGGCTCATAGGAATTCAGGATGCTTGAGGTATGGCTGCAGGGTAGAATCAGTCACCAGAATTGTTGGAATGGCGTTGGCCGGATCATACAGCTTTCATACTAGAAATACAGGAAGTGGCAATTGTTACGAGGTCTTCAGACTGCATTGCTACACAATTGAAGACAAACCCAGTTGTACCTTTACCTGGAAAATCAGAAGAGAAAATTACTGAGGCAAAGTCAGCAGGTTGTCTCCTCCACACCCAGTCAGTTTTTGCACAATAATAGACATTTCAACTGGGTATGTGACCATGTAGTCCAAACAAACTTTCCCAGGCTTTCACGTAGATGGTTTTGGTTTCACAAATGGAACACGAGCAGAAGTGATATATGCACTTTCCAGGTCATGCTGAATAGAATGTGCACTAGGTGGGAATCTTAGGGGTAATTTTAAATCTTACCCACAATTTAATCATGACAAAGCAACCATATAGACAGAGCCATGGTCATCAATGTCATGGAAATGTGAATCACAAACTGCTGATACTCAGACTGTGAATATAAGTGAAATACTCTTCTAATTGATTAAAACACGGGTGTTTTGTCTTGTTATTTCAACCAAGGCATACGAAATGTTTTGAGATCAGTCTAAGTAAGTGTAGTATAGGTACTGCTTAATTATTGTTATCCACAGAGAAATTGGAAAAAACAACAGTGAATGAGTTGAACTGGTCTTCTAAAGAGAAGAAAAAATAATAATAAATATTAAATCACAAATTGATAACTCATCAACCACTTTCAATTTCCAAACAGAAGATAACATTTAAGAATAAAAATTGTAAAACATGATTATGCCATACCCAGTAAGTAAATCTAATTTCAGTATTTCCAATGTTCATAATAGCTATTTGTTGGAGCCTTTTACAAATTAAAAAGCTAAAATTTACACAAACTATCTCATGTATACCTTAAAAAATTGACGTAGTAATGTGCCATTTTGAATATGAGAAAACTGAGTTAGTTTTTCTGTTCCAGTTTCTCCTGAAGTCCATTCAGATATGAATTACTTGAAATGATTTCCTTTTATTTGTCAATATTCAACTAACTGAAAAACATTGTTAGTCCCATTTATAATGCTATCATCATTGTGCTATTCTTCCCATTTACTATATCGAATATATGTTGATCATTTACTGAAAAGCAGTAACTATGCTGTGTCCTTTACATATTTCAAGTTACCTGGTACTCTTCTCATTTTACAAGTGAAAAACTAAGGTTCAATGGATCTAAGGTTACCAGTTTCATTTGTTACAAAACTTTACTTAAACCTAGGTCTTTCTGAAATGAAAATTTATGCTTTTAATTGCTGTTCTACATCATTTAGATATTTATTTGTGAATAAAACTTACCAAATGCTGAGAGTTCACTTAAAAATATCTCCAATCAGGCAAGGTTTATAGTATCATATCTGCAGTTATTAGTTATTAAGTATTAATTAGTAAAATGGTCAAGGGATGCCTCATTCATTAAAGAACATCAAGGCTGGATAATTAGAGAGTGATTTGGTATATTCAATAATAAACCAGTTGTGTGAATGCCTGCACAAGGCTTAAGTATTTATAGAGGTTGAGAGGGTCAAACTTATTCTCTTAACTTGAAAATAATCTCCTTTGCATCCTTACCATACTAAATAAAAGCTCCAATTTAATCTGTTAACAGAAGTAACAGTAATTCCTGCTATTGAAATATTATCTGAGAATATGAAAATTTATAATAATTTTAGGCATTAAAACTTTTCTCAAACTAAATTGAGTATTCTTTTTCTTGCCTAGGAGAACCAAGAGCAAATGGACTGTAGTAATGATGACCATACGTTTTCTGATGATAAAAAGAAAGGTTCTAGACAAGTCTAATGTCATTTTCTTAAAGTCTGTTGACCCAGTTTCTCTGCTACAGATTCTATCCCAAATTAGGGCATAATTCAGATATTTTTTAAATTTTTTTTTAATTTCAGCATATTACGGGAGTACAAATGTTTAGGTTATGTACATTGCCTTTGCCCCACCTGAGTCAGAGCTTCAAGTCTGTCCATCCCCCAGATGGTGCACACTGCACCCATTAGGTGTGTATGTATATACCCATCCCTTCCTCCTCCCTCCCCTCTGCCTGATACCCAATGAATGTTATTACTATATGTGCACTTAAGTGTTGATCAGTTAATACAATTTGATGGTGACTACATGTGTTGTTTGTTTTTCCATTCTTGTGATAATTCACTTAGCAGAATGGGCTCCAGCTCTATCCAGGATAATACAAGAGGTGCTAGATCACCATTGTTTTTTGTGGCTGGATAGAAATCCATGGTATACATATACCACATTTTATTAATCCACTCATGTATTATGGGCACCTGGGTTGTTTCCACATCTTCACAATTATGAATTGTGCTGCTATAAACAGTCAAGTGCAGATGTCTTTTTTATAGAGCGTCTTTTGTTCTTTTGGGTAGATGCCCAGTAATGGGATTGCTGGATCAAATGGTAGTTCTACCTGTAGCTCTTTGAGGTATCTCCATATTACTTTCCACAGATGTTGTACTAGTTTGCAGTCCCACCAGAAGTGTATGGGTGTTCACATCTCTCCACATCCACTCCAACATTTATTGTTTTGGGACTTTTTGATAAGGGCCATTGAAAAAATGCTCAACATCTCTAATAATCAGAGAAATGCAAATCAAAACCACAATGAGATGTCACTTATCTCCAGTGAGAATGGCCTTTATCATAATTCAGATATGAATTAGCTGAAATGGTTTCTTTTTATTTGTCAATACTCAACTAGAAATACATAGAGTTTCAGTGCCCTCTCTAGAGGTTACACACACAGGTTGTGATATATATGTGTATATACATGCATGTAAACATGTATATTTTTATTGTTTTTTCAATGAAAACTAATATATTTGTTTAAAACTGCATATTTCCCTGCTTTGTAGACAGAAATTGGAGTCTGTGTTCACAACAATGTCTTCTTCTAGCTTCTCTTTTCTGACAAAAGGCATTTTCCTTAACACTGCTTCATTTGTGCCATCCCCCTCAGTGGTTTCCCCTGCTTCTGCTTTCACCTGTGTGCCACCAAAATTACAAGACACAATGACAGAAGTGTATAGCCCAAAGTTCTGTAGCATATTTTTCACTGCAAAATATCCAACAGGTCAGAGCATCTAAGTGTCAATTCCAAGATAAATATTCTCATAAAATGGCCAGAGTTTCACCTTTATACTTTATATTTCTACTGTTGTTAGGAAGGCCGTGTCATATGTTTAGTTCCAAAGCCAGCTATAGTACTGAATTAACTTTACAAATCATAGATCCCATGCTTTCAAAAGTCAAGATTACAGTCCCACTCATTTCCAAAGATATTTTTGTGACTCGTAGTTTACAGATCTGTTTATTTGTAAATTTCAGTTTTTGTTTTTTTCTTGTAAGTAACTACACAGAGCCAGGAAAGATTATCATTAGTGAGCTTTGAATAGATCAGCAAAGCTATATTTCATATAAATTTAATGTAGTACTTTTAATGTTAACTATAGGAACAAATGTAATGTTAGAAGTCAAAGAGTGGGAAACTAATCAAGGATCATTTTCTTGACTCATTAATTTTGCAATGCAGTTATACTTCGATTGGTCATAAAGATGCCTAAGAGCAGCAGGTACTCTTTCAAAACCACAGGGCAAGGATTGTTCATCTTTTATGCTTTCTATCTAGAAAAAAAGTGGTATGAATATATTATACATATGGCAAATAGTTTTTCACCTTTAATAGACCTATAGACCTGAGTGAAAAATAAAAGCCTTGCTGTATATATTGATCATGCACGTTGCGTCCAAAGAACTCCATATTAAAATCAATAGGTCAGTAGTAACAATTTTAAGATTAGTAAGGTTTCCAAGCTCTGTAGGAGCACTACATAATATAAACATAGGAAAATAAAGTACACTCCATTCAGGAATAACCTAATGTGATGAGGGTAATCTCAAACTTATTTACGTATATTTGAGTGAAAGTAGTATGCACACATATAATAAGTGGGTCCATATTAAAGATATATTCTAATCACAATTGATACTTTCAATAAAAATATTTGAGTCTGGACTTAATTTCTTTCATAGCTAGGATGTGCATTAAATCAACATTTATTTCATTTCTACATTGGGCTGATTATTGTGACAAATTCTGATAGTAAAAATATTTGATGAAATTTGATGTTTACCCTTCAGAATTTTGATACCAAATTGGGTGAAGATACACAGCATTCAGAGATAAAGGTATACATGCTGAAGTCAGCAGGAGAGAATTTCATGGAAATAAAGAAAAAAAGAAGAGAAGGAGCCTTTACTTGTACTTAAAATTTTGAACTTGCTACCCATTCACTCAAGCCTTTCAAAATAGCCATAGGAATGTCACATAATCCAGGGTTTAAATTCTCTGGTCTGTAGTTTTGGCTGAATCATAATCTTTTGTTCTCTATGTACTTATTTACTAATTGAAATTATTATAATCAATGTGCATGGTTAAGGTAAGTATTGGAAAAGCTCATGGAAGTACTTAAAATATGACACATTGTGGGCAGCCACTAACTCCATTAAACAATAATTAAACTTCTAATCTTTGGACCCAAGGATATTGTACCAATTAAAAACAGACTGAAACAATGTAAAAGTTATCTCACAGATTCCGGGGGACATAGTGGTATTTCAAGGATAAGACTCTTGATGACACTCACCCTTGGAAGCTTGTGCATAGCCTGCTGAGTCACAGATCATAAAAGCTTGTCTAAGTGATCTTAATTATGAGAAACTCAACTCAAGGTTTAGCCATAAAAACAGATGACAGCTTTAAATCAAACAATTGGTACCCAAGTTCACTGAGCTACAATCTCAGCAGGTTTAGTAAGTATGACCTGGCAATTAGACCAAGAAAAAAGCCCAATTAGACTAACGAAGAAGGTGGACCAAATAAATACCACAGATGAAATGGGCTTAACCTAATTCTCTGGAATCCCAAATATTTGTCTTCAATACCTGGTCATTAGAATTAGAGGGGTAAAAGGGGAAGGGATTTTTGAGAGCTGTAATTTAGTGTGAGACCTCTTAATGAGGGAGAAGGTTTCAAGAAACTCACAAGCCTATGGGTACAGAGTTTGAATACATGTTAATGCAAAGCTCTCGTTATTATTATTGCAGGTGGGCATGACTGAAAAAGACAGAAGCTTATACCTTCTGTCTCCATGGACAGCCTAAAGTTTGAGCCAGAGAAAATGACACAGAAATGGAAAGGAGCAACAAATTTCATTGCACAAGCGGGGTTCCCTTACAAACTTGCTTGAAAGCATTTCAATTTTGCAGAAGATCACGCCCTTGCTGCTTGGAGTTTTGCTAGACACCAAAATCTTTATATTCCTTCATATATTTGTATGTCACCTGGAAACCTCAAGCAGAGGTTCAAATATAACAATACTTAAATTATATAATTTAAATAATTAAATAGTATAATTTAAATATTATAATATAAATGCTTTAACATTACTTTAGAGCAAATTGCTCATACAAATACTGTGTTGTAATATTGCAGTTAACACACTGGTTTAGAATAATAATTATTAAATAATCTCTCTATAGAACAAGTCGGACCACTTCTTATAGGGTTTATGATTGTTAGTTATTTAGCCAAGAGCCTTTACATAATTGATAAAGATTTTACCAAAAACAGTAGTCTTTTTAAAATTTTTGTATTTTAAAATTAACAAAAATAATTTTACTTTAATAAAATTAAAAAGTAGTGAATAAAAAAGATAATTTGATTGTCTAAGTGTCTTTCCACAAACTATCATTAATCCTTTAATTAAAATTACATATATATACACACACATATATGTGTATGTCTTCACAGTTCTCTCTCTTGTCTTTAGCTTAAATTTTCTTATTGACTCATTTGCCAGCCAAAATGTTTACTACACTCTGTTCTACTTGTCATTTCAAACTGACTTGTCCTCCCCAACTAGCTTACAAATCCTTCTGAGTGCATAGGAGGCTCGCATGCCTCCTCATATATATATATAGTATTTTCTACTGTGTTTGACACAATTAAGGAATATACATAGGCAAAACTTTGACTGACATAAATGTTGAGTAAAAGTTTTCAGAAACCTTCTGTATCTTTGTAGAAGTTATGGCCTATTTGGTCTTCCCATAGATAAATAGAACTGTTCACATAATGTGACACCTATTTAAATTTACATTAGTTCAACTTTTAAACTCCACAAAAATATCACTATTTTGAAAGCCATCAGTTCCATACTGCAATTGTCTAATTTTATAGTATCACCATCTTATCTAATGAAAGTATAATTTAATGTATTTTAATATTTAATACTTTAATATATTAGCAAAATCTATTTTAAATAATGTGAATATTTGTTATCCACAATAATTTAATGCTAGAGTACCTCATGTATCTATTTCATGATGCAGAGATCAAACATATGCTCTACTTCAACTAGACTGCCTTGCAATATTAACCACATAACCTGACCAGAGATTTAAATATACACTAACACAAACTGACAATATTAATTTCAAATGCATGTGGCTTTTCTAATTAGTCATAAACTTTACTTGAATAAGCTAGTGAAGCACATTGTAGAGGAAAGAAAGTAGTTCTTGGCAGGAAATAGAGTTTATTACTTTAATTTACTTGAAAAAATCATAGTGCAATATGTAAATCATGAGTAATAAAAAAGAAAAAAATAAGTGGAATGGTATTTTATGAGCCCTTGAGTATTACTTGTCAGAAAAACAGAAGAATAAAATGAAATGAAAAGAATTAAAACTTTACAGATTAATTATTTTAATCAAAATATCATTGTTTAGCTAGAAATGGACTTCTAAAATTGTCTTTGGAATTATCTTCCAGACTATAAACCTAATAGTGCTTATTATAACAATGCCTGAAATGGAATACATTTCTTTATGCAATTTATTTTAAAATATTAAATAATTATTCATCATGGGTTGGTAAAGTAAAGCCAAAAATTATAATTCTAAAGTAACTCCACATTCCAGTAAGAGCTAATGTTCCAAAGAAAAAAAAGTTCTCCAACACACATGTGACAACAGGGCCAATACATGGTCAAGATTCCATGAGTGAGATGAATGGGCCTGATTATTTCTAGGTTCTTGCTTAAGTCTCATTTTTCAGGCCTGTGCTAGCCTACAAAGCTAGTTTCTCCTTAGACAAAAATAAAAGAATGAATAAATGAATGAATTCCAGGATGGTCTAGAAGCCTTAAGGCTGATTTAGCCTTAGATTTTGCCTGTTAATAAATGAGTTTTTGCATTTTCTTGCGAAACAGTCCTGACATACAGAGACTTCTAGAGCTCAGCCGTGTCTGAGCTTTCTTTCTTTCTGATGTCCTAGTAATAGCTTTCTTTTCTAGTGTCAGTTGAAGGAAGTATTGCCCCACGTCTGCTTTCAGGCAATGAGATTTAAGCATGAATGATGTGCTTCTCATCCAGGCCAGGACACTGAATTGCTGGTGCCTGACCCTTCACTGTCCTCATCCTACTACACCAGTGATTAAAAAGGTTACATGATCTAGATGGTGGCCCCAGTCCCCAAGAGCATGGCTTTCTTGGTCAACCTTTGCTCCTGGTAACACTGAACACAAGAACTCCCACTGATGCACATTGAGTATGCCCCCCGCCCACACACAGACAATTATTTGATTTAGCATTAGGTATTTTTAGGTGAAATTGTTTTTCCAATATAACAATAACATATATTGTTATTCCAGTGTATCATAATCTAGCTTAACACTCTCCCTTTGAACTATATGGAAACTAAATGACTTTGTTGTTCCCTGTACCAGAGATCCTACCTAATATTTCAAACATGCTAGACTCATGTTCCTCCATGCATTTTTACTCTCCTTCCTCAAAGCTATTTCCCATCCTCTAGATTGAAGATCATCCCAAGAATTGGGTTGGTTGTGTAGGAACTGATGACTATTGATAGATTTTTCTGGATGCAGCTTAGGTGCTTACCTTTTATTATTGCCTTTTTTTATTTGCCCTTATTCTCTGCTTTTTATTCTTCACCAGACTGTTAGAATATCATTCAAACATCCTAATGGCAAATCCTTGATGGGACTTTGCCTATCACCATCCCTTCAGCTACCATGTCCCTTACTGCCTAAATATATTTTTTAAGAAATTCTATAGCTGACTATGTTTCCCCATGTTGATTCCACTCTAGGGTTACTCAGATAGTAACCAATTTAAGCATTTATGAAGATACCAAACAGCACTTGTTTTAATGAGCAGGTTGTCTATCAAATAAATTGTGTGATTTGATTTACTTATTTGTTTTTGACTTAATTTTCCTGTTATTTTTCTTTTATATCAATTTAACTTACATCATTTGAGTAACCTGAGCAATTACTTAAAAGTCACAATTTTGGAAGTGAGATTTGGATATGACTTAGCCTTTCAAAGTTAATGTAATCTCACAAGAAATCAGTACAGTCTATTTTGCTATAATACTTGCTTTGTAAATGTGACTTTGTCCCAAAACAACTGATATATTAGGAAACAATGCAAACACAGTGTGCATATCAAGTTTGCTTATGTGTAATTTTGTCTGCAAGAAATATCAAGTGAGCATAGAAAAGTGCACCCACTTGAACAGAGCCACATAAGAATATATAAAACACACATATGCGTATACCTCAAACACCAGCTCCTTGAGTTCACTGCATGTGTTACGAACTCACCCATTCGAATCTGGTGTTATACTTTTCAGTTCAAAAGAGATAACCCTCTTTTCACCACTTTGCAATAATGCACAAAATGCAACCCTTCTCATGCACATTTCTAGAAACCAACCTCAGATCTTTTTCAAGGTCAAGCCACATTTATTGTAATATATATGTATGTCTTAACCATTCAACATGTAAAAAATGTGTCATTATGCTTCAACATTTTATGTCTCACAGACGAAGTTTTGAGTGTTGTGCCCCTAATCCTTGTTTTTTCCCCCATAAACCTGTGGTTCTATTATACAATTTTTCATAGTGTAGTAATTGTTAAAGAGCTCCTATACCATGTGATTGCAAAAAGATGGTACTAGGATTAACAATGAAATGAACAGGATCTGAGTAGTAATGGATGCTAGCAGCGAACACTGTCACATGGGAAATGTTCAATAGCGTAACTGTATACAGGGAGAAGAATCTCTGAGAAATCACTGCAGTGCAACATGAAAGATGTGAGTGCATCTTCAGTACTGCAAGTGGGCAATCTCAGTGTGCAGCAATCAGAAAGGAATTGGCTCAATTCAGAACTGCAAGAAAAAGACACTGAAGAAGCTGTCATACATGCTAACAGGGTCTTCAAATCTTTCTGATAATCACCAGCTGAAGAATGGCGTTCATATATATGACCCAAATGCTTCCAGTGGCATGATATTCTTTTCACATACTACAAACACTAAGAACAACTAAGAAATGATTAAATATGTGTTAGAAATAAGAAGAAAAGCTGCCACTGTACATTTTGAAAAAATGTGTTAAAACCATGAAAGTATTTACATTTGTAAATAAGGATTTTTCATGATATGTATGTATATATAAATATAGATTTAGTCATGGTTAGCATAGGACTACAGGCTGGTTAGTATAAATTTTAAAATCCTGATTATTTATTGTATGTCAGATGAAAACAGAAATACAGCTTAGCAGCATATCTATTAACATGTTAACATTATATTTTTCACTTGTTTCTTCATGTTTTTGTCACTTCTCTGTGTGTGCGTGGGGGGTATTATATATTTTGGCTTATGCATTGTAAATACCAATCCAAGTATATTGTACCATCATATTATCTACAAAGCAGTATATATTTTTTTAATTTTCTTAGTCTTTCCCAAAGAAAATTACTTCAGTAATGGTTCTCTAATTCTGTGTATATTTTGCTATGGAAGGATGCTGAAGAATCTCTGTAATACACAAGTCAATTCTTAGATATTGATACAGAAGTACCACGTGGATTATGTGTAGTTCCATTTGTAATTGAATTAGATGGAATACATTCAATTTAGGTATCATGAATTATTACATTTCTTGTGCCAATTTAAATGTGAAGACTAGGAGACAAAGTATTGAAAATACTTTGAAAATATACTAAAATTAATACACACAATAGTATTGGATATTTTGTTAAGATTTAAAAGGATAATTTATATGAAATAATCATGTTTAAGTAGTTTTCATGCCAAACCATAATACTTTAGTAATTAAGAGCACTCTTTAAAGTTATCTGTTCATATCAATTTATTTATTCATCATTCAACAATACATATTTATTAAATGCCTAACATGAGCCAGTAACTTTTCCAGAAAATATAACAAACATATATAGATTCTACCAAGGGTAGTAAGATTTATTGATTAAAATAACATAAAGTGGTGATAAAGTTTAGAAAAGACATCATTATGAGGGTTACGTTTGAGCAGGTACCTAAAAAGATGACACAGCAAGCTGTGAGGAACCTGGGGCTAGAATTTCCAGGCAGAGGAAATAGAAAGGGAAAAGGACCATAGGCTGCATGGTGCCTTAGCTTTGCAGAAAGTAAGGAGACTGAAACAAATAAGAGATATTAGCAAATGAAGTTAAAGAGTTAATGTGTTGCCAGATTATGTCTTGTAGGGCCCTAGAGACTTTGAATTTATGTTAGCTTTTATACTGAAACTATGAGAGGGAGGTGGAAAACCAGTGGAAATATTTGAACATAAGATTCAGAAGATCTGATTTAAGAATTTAAAAGTTAACTCTGGCTATAGTATTGAGAATACCTTGTGGAACAAGATGATCAATTACATTTCTTTTGCAATAATCCAGGTGATTGAGGCAGTTTGGATTAGAATTGTATTGATGTAGATCATAAGATGTCATAATTTGGATATTTCTGTCTGAGCACAGTGACTGTCACATCTGTAATCCTAGTACTTTGGGAGACCAAAGCAATAGGATCACTTGAGGCCAGGAGTTTGAGATTAGCTGGAGCAATATAGTAAGAACTGTCTCTACAAAAAAGTTAAAAAACAAAAAAAATTAACCAGGCATGGTTGCATGCACCTGTAGTCCCAACTACTTGGGAGGCTGCGGTAGGAAGTAGTTTGAGCCCAGGAGTTTGAGCTTGCAATGAGGTATGATGCAGTAAGCACTCTAGTCAGGGCAGCAGAACAAGACCCTGTCTAAAAAAAATAATAATAATTTGGATATTTTTGAAGGTATCAATAGCTGTGAAGTGAGAAACAAAACAAGGAAGGAGTCAGAAATAACTCCAGTGATGTATGGCCTCAGACACTGCAATACTGGAATCATCATATACTGAGAGGATAAATACTAAGAAATTAGCAGTCTGGCAGAAGAAATGTCAGGAATCGAATATAGGCATTAATGGTACAGCTATTATAAATTCAAATGCCGATGTTATGAAGAAAGTTGGAAGCTTAGTCTGTTCAGGATTCTATAACAAAACATCATAGACTGGATGACTTACAAACAACAGAAATATATTGCTCACAGTTTGCAGGGTGGGAAGTCCAAGATCAAGACACCAGCTGATCTGATGACTGTTGAAGAATCAATCGCTTCCACATAGAGAACCACCTTCTCACTGTAATTTCCCATGGTTCAAGGGTGAGGGATCTTCCTGGAGTACCTTTTATAAGGGCACTAATCTCATTCATGAAGGTTACCTTCATGACCTACCCACTTCCCAAAGGCCCCATCTCCTAATATCATTGCCTCAGGGGTTAGGATTCCAACAAATGGATTTTGAGGTGACATATATGTCTTCAGTCCATTGCAGTTGGCTGTATGAATCTGGACATCAGGAAGAGTCCCAGGATTAAAAAAATAGACTTTAATTCCTTAGTATTTAAAGGATTAGACAACAAAGAAAGTGAGGGGTGGGGGTGAAATCCAAGCTGTGAGTTGCAGAGAACTCCAACATTTAGATCTAGCAGATGATGAGAAAAATACAGACTAAGTATAAGCAGTAAGTGATATAAAAAAATAGGCAAATGAACAATAGATAAAGCCCAATGAAGAAACTGCTCAATGAAAAATGACAAGCCGTACTCTGTCAAATATTGCTGACGAATCAAGGAAGAGAGAATTGATACTAAACAATGACAAAATAATTTTCAGCAGATTGGTGTGGAAACACCTAATTGGAGTGTTGAAGTGGGTAGGAGAAATTGAGACAGTGAGTGAATTCAACACTATTACCATTATTCATGATTAATTTTCTGAAGACAGAAAGGTCAATAAGGAGACAGAGATGTTTAGCTAAGGCTTTTTTTTTTTTTTAATTGGAGAGATAATAGCATTTTTGTTTACTCAATGGGAGAGCAACATTGTGAAACAAAAGGGATAAAAAACGTAGCTGGAACTCCATGAAGAGGTGAGAAGAGACGGATGTAGTAGACGTACAGATGCATCCGGTGGCCTTAGCTAGGGAAAGGGGTTTATCTGTATTACAGAAACGAAAGAAAAATGTGTGAGCTCAGATACTAATAGGTGTTCTGATATAGATTTGGAAAATTGTGGAACATGTATTGATTGCCTTAATATTCTCCGTGGGGGGAAAAAAGAAGCAAAATCAATAGCCGTAGAGTAGGGGTCAAAGACTGTAGGAGAAAGGAGTAGGTTTTTGAATTAGTCATTTAAGAAACTGAGAGAGTGAATGGACTAAGGAAATAGATGAGGCTTGATGAATAAGAAAAGAAATAAACAGCTCCTGAGGTTAGTGGTCATGACGTTGAAGTGAGATCCATCATTAGGGCTGTTTTGTTTCCCCCGCTGATAGTCAGCTGCATACAGATGAGGAAGAATATGTAAGCTGTGTTTACTAGGGATTGGACTTTGCCAAGTGAGTACAAGGACTTCAGAAAGGCAAAGGAATAAAGGGAGCCAATACTAGAGTGATTATAATGTTGCCCCTGGGAAACTGAAATGAGTGGATGGAGAAGTTAGGACATAGGATGGGATGAGTGCAGAGTAATGCAATGGACCCAAGAATTTATACATCTCACTTGAGACAGAGAATCACGGACCTAGTACTAGAGACAATGTCTGGGAAAGAAAGTTTATGGTGGTGGGAGAGTAGAATTCTTGAAACTGAGATTGTTGACTGTCAATACATTGTTAATGACAACGGAGTATAACCACTGGTTTAAGTGGTTTGGATGGGAAAGCAAACAGTGAAAATGTCAGGAAACCATTAAACTTACTTTTATTAAACTTCCTACGTATCAGACACTGATTTAATGCATTTATAGACACATATATACACATGTAAATGTATGCAGTTTTCACAATAATATTGTGAAGTGCATGCATCTGTTATACAGATGAGGGAATTGAGACAAGGAGACAATAAGTAACCTGCACAAGGACACACAGCTGTGTTGTGGTAGAGGTGGGTTTTGAACACAGAAAATCTGGTTCCACATTCTGAGTTCTTCACATTTGACTATACATTAGGAAAAAGGATGTTGAAGACATGGATGCTCGGATTTTTGCAAATGTTAATTCCATAGCTTTAAAAATCGCCAAGGGTAAGGGTAAGAGTACATCAGAAGTACTGTATATGTGATGAGGAAACAGAAGCTAAAACTAAGTAGTGAGCAGTAATGACCGGGATCAGGTGACACTACTAGAAAGAAGGTGCTTCCGGGGAAAAGGAAGAACAGCAGTCTGCAAGTAGCAGGGTGAATATTGATCTCATTTTCCAAAGTCAGAGACAAGAAAGATTTTGACTGAAAAATAATTAAGAGTATTTTACAGGAAGGAATGTCACTGAGAAGGAGCCAGGTTCCAATCATCATAAAAGTAGGAAGGGAATCTTCAGAAAAGAAGTTGAAGGTGTAAGTCACTCTGTAGGTGACTGGCTGTAATGTCAGAGGTCATAGTAAAAAGATTTAAGTTTTGGAAGGTGGAACATAAGAGAAGAAAAAGAATGAACAGAGTTAAATGGACATAATTATGGAATGGACATGAGTATGTTTTACAGACTCTTACAATCAATTGAATGTTATCAAATATTGTCATTAAAGGTACAAAAACTGCAACATTGATTTTCTGCTATCATGTAAAGGAATCACAAAGTGAATAATAATAGTAGTAATAATGATAATAAAGCCGTATACATAGAAATGGTTTGATTTCTAATATGGGGATGATTAAAAGAATCATGATATATATTTGTATATATACCTGTGTGTACCTGTATATATATAGTGGACCCTTGAATAACATGAGTTGAGATTGTGCAGGTATGCTATACACAGATGTTTTTCAATAAAAGTTATACTGAGAGTGCCTGCCTTTCTTTCTATCTTCTCCACCTCTTCTGCTTCTGCCACCCCAAGACAACAAGACCAACCTTTCCTCCTCCTCCTACTCAACATGAAGAAGATGAGGATGAAGACCTTTATGATGATCTATTTATACTTAATGAATAGTAAATATATTTTCTCTTCCTTCTTATGTTATTAATGACATTTTCTTTTCTCTAGCTTACTTTATTGTAAGAATACAGTATGTTATAGATATAACATACAAAATAGGTGTTAATCAACTGTTGTGTTGTCGGCAAGGCTTCCAGTCAAGCATACTATTAATAGTTAAGATTTTAGGTAGACAAAAATTATGTATGAATTTTTGACTGTATGGGAGTTGACGCCTTTAACCCCCATGTTGTTCAAAGGCCAGCTGCATAGTAAAATGTTCTACAACTCTTAAAATTCTTACATAAGATATTTAATGATTAGGGAGACTTGGGACGTATTAGTAAATATTAAACATGTTAATTTAAGTATACATATACAAGGGCTGTCTGGAAACTATCCAGCTATGTAATATAAAAATTACATATTGACAATGGCTGGATACTTTCTGGATACCCCTAGAGCCCTAAAATATAATAAAAATATGGATATAGATACATGTTGCTTGTAATATGCAATGAGTTGATCATGACTCTCTGTTTGCGGTTTTCTATCGATTCCAAAATTTTATACCTAATCTATATTATTTGATAAGCAACAGAAACATTTTTAAAATATATTAAGAATCACACAATATACAATAAAATGTAAAACAACCTGGAGGGAATACTGTATGGCATTGCAAAGCAAAATGTGGGAACTTGTATTACCATTTTATTTTTTTGCCTTTGAAATATCAATGGGACAAAGAGCACATTCCCACTCAGCCAGCCACAGCTCCAAGTGAAATGAAATGGTGAATAATGCATGTATGAAATTCACTCTAGAAGCGTACATTAAAAAATGATAGGTTTTAGTATGTAACATTTTAAAATAATGTACTATTTGGCATAAAGTACTCTCTACATATATGAATTATGTGATGAATTAAAATTAGGTGTGTTTCTATAGCAGTTAACAATTATTTCCATTGTGATATGAGGATTCTGATGCTAGCAGATATGGATCTCAATACATTTGCACTTCATTTTGCTGAGGGAGCCTTTTTAAGGTTTCCACATTTTAAGAGGAGTACCTGGCCCTGTCAAAAAGCTGCACATTCTAGGTTCAGCCATCTCCTCTAAGTTCCTGAAGAAAGTTAACCCAGCAAACTCTTTCACGGTGCATGAAGTGCCCCATTCTAACATCAAGCACTTTAAGAACAGGAAAAGGCTGGGAAGAATGACTCTTCATCTGAACAGACATTTGAGTGAAATCTGCAGGCAAGTAAGAACTAGGGCAGAAGGAGGATTTTTCTCCCTCTTACAATTTCAAAGCATAGGCAATGCAGTTAAAAAAAAAATCTTATCTATCAGAATAAGACATCAGACCATGCATTTTGTAAAAATAGTGTCCATGAGTAGTTATGACCCAAAAGTTTCTAACAAAGTTAGTATAGACACATTTCATTTTATTGTGCTTTACTTTATTACATTTTGCAGATAATTGTGGTTTTTTATATATAAATTGAAGGTTTGTGGCAACCCTGTGTTAAGCAAGTTTATTGGTCACATTTTTTCTAAAAGTATGTGTTCACTTTGCGTATCTGCGTCCATTTTGGTAACTCTCACAATATTTCAAAAATTTTTATTAATACATATGTTATGGTGATCTGCTATCAGTGATGTTACTATTGTAATTGTTTTGGGGCACGACAACAGTGAACTTAATGAATACATCTGTGTGTTCTTCTAACTGCTCCACTGGCCAGCTGTTCCCCTCTCTCTCTCCCTCTTCTCAGCTTTCTTATTTTATAAGACACAACAGTATTAAAATTAGGCTAATTTATAACCCTATAATGGTCTGTAAATAGTCCAGTGAAAGAAAGAGTTGTGCACTCACTTTAAAGCATAACTATAAATGATTAAACACGGTGCAGAAGCAATGTTGAAAGTCCAGATAGGCCAAAAGCTAGGGCTCTTGCACCAAACGTTTAGCCAAGTTGTGAATGCAAATAAAAAGTTATTAAATGAAATTGAAAGTGCTACTTTGGTAAAGCATGAATAATAAGAAAATGAAACAGCCTTCTTACTGATATGGAGGAAGTTTGCATGGTCTGGATAGAAGCTCAAAACTGCCACAACATTCTCTTAAACCAAAGCCTAATACAGAGCAAAGTTCTAATTCTTCTCAATTCTGTGAAGGCTGAGAGAAATGAGGAAGCTGCAGAAGAAAAGTTTGAAGCCAGCAGAATTTGATTCATGAAGTTTAAGGAAAGAAGCTATCTCTGTAACATAAAAGTGCAAAGTGAAGCAGCAGGTGCTGATGGAGCATCTAGCTTAGGTTATTGATGAAGGTGGCCACACTTAACAACAGATTTTCAATGTAGACAAAACAGCCTTATATTAGGAGAAAATGTCACCTAAGACTTTCATAGCTAGAGAGGAGAAGTCAATGACTGGCTTCAAAACTTCGAAAGATAGGCTGACTCTTGTTGAGAGCTAATGCAGCTTATGACTTTAAGTGGAAGCCAATGCTCGTTTACCATTCTGAAAATCCTAGGGCCTTTAAGAATTATGCTAAATCTACTCTGCCTGTGCTCTAGAAATGGAACTACAAAGCCTGGATGACAGCACATCTGTCCACATTATGGTTTACTGAATATTTTTAGCCCACTGTTGAGATGTACCCCTTAGGAAAAAAGATTCTTTTCAAAATATTACTGCTCATTGAGAAGAAAGCTGATGCCCAAGAGATCTGATGGAGGTGTACATGGAGATGAGTGTTGTTTTCATGCCTGCTAACACAACATCCATTCTGTCAAGTCTTATTATTTAAGAAATATATTTTATAAGGTTATAGCTGCTATAAGTAATGGTTTTTCTGATACATCTGGACAAAGTAAATTGAAAACCTTCTGGAAAGGATTCACCCTTCAGACATCATTACGAATATCTACGATTGATGGGAGGGAGTCAAAATGTGAACAGGGGTTTGGAAGCAGTAGATTCCAACCCTCATGGATTACTTTCAAGGTTTTAGGACTTCAGTGGAGGATGTAAATGCAGGCATGGTAGAAATAGCAAGAGAATTTCATTTAGAAGTGAAGCCTGAAGATGTGACTGAATCGCTGCAATCTGGGGATAAAACTTGAATGTGTGAGGCGTTGCTTCTCATAGATGAGAACGGAAAGTGGTTTCTTGAGATGGAATCTACTCCTGGTGAAGATGCCACGAAAATTTTTGAAGTGATAACAAAGGATTTAAAATATCACATAAATTTAATTGATAAAGCTGACACAGGATTTGAGAGGATTGACTCCAATTTGAAGAATTTCTACCATGGATAAAATGCTATCAAACAGCATTGCATGCTACAGAGAAATCATTCTCTGAAATCATTAATGAAGGGAAGATTCATCTGATGTGGCAAATTTCATTGTTGTCGTATTTTAAACATTGCCACAGCCATCTCAACCTTCAGCAACCTTCACCCCGATCAGTCAACAGCCATCAAGATCAAATCAAAACTCTACAGCAAAAATATTACAACTGGCTGAAGGCTCATATGATCATTAGCACTTTTAACAATAAAGTATTTTTTTTTAATTCAGGTATGTATGTTGTTTTTCTAGACAATGCTAATGCACAATAATGGAATACAGTTTAGTATAAATATAACTTTTATATGAAGTGGAAAACAAAAAACATTCAAATAACTTGCCTTATTATAATATTTTCTTTATTGTAGTGGTCTGGAACCCTGGGACCCAACCAGCAATAACTCGGAGATATGCCTGTATCTAAATCCTTAATTGTATCTATGTACGTGATACTTTCTGTATAGATGATGTAACAATTTGTTTCAGTTATATGAGCATTTTATAATCAAGATCTAATTACACTGATATTTAATGTTGTGATAACTGTGAACAGCAGGGGTGTTAAAATAGTAGTTCAAATAGGAAATAAAACTTTGCTCATGTTACATACCTTTTAGATGCAACCTTTGCCCAGCTTCTGATTTAAAGGGCCCAAAGTACTTCCTTTCCGCCCATCGTAGATTTGTTTCCATTTCTAGTTCTAAAATCAATTAATCTAGGCATGGAGTAATTAAATGAAATAATTAGATGTTGATTCAAATTAAGACCACACTGTCTTTGAAACATTCCTGCACTAAACATTGACTATCAACTCTATTATTTGTACCTCTGCCTCTGTTCTGGTTGCTTTCTGGAAAATAACACTTGTTACTATGAAAAAAATACACATATTCATTTATTTTAATTGATTCTTACTCCCAGAAGCTGAGATGTTTTCTGTACTTTTGAATTCACCAAGACATATACCTGGCTGCCTGGGTCTGTTGTCAGCTCTAGTATTCAGGTTAATTTCATTTTACTCATATAAGTACATATCATACTACAAATGATTTAAATTTCTTCCTGATGTAGCTCTGAATTACTTATTTGTTCCTGTAGTATAAGATGCATTTTTGAATAATATTTTTACATTTGTTTTTGATTTTGTTAAATCCTTATCTGAATTGATAATGCAGTTGTTGTGCTCCTCCAATATTTGGAAAAGTCTAATGCTGCCAGATAAAAGTCAAATCAAATCAAATTGCAATAGAAAATGAGGCTGAAGCCATTTCCCTAGAGTAAATGCACATTGTTGTATAGGGCTAAAAAGATTACAGGGGTTTATTATGTTTTGCAATTTCAGTATATTTAAATGCATATGGATATATTTATCTCTTACAGTAAATTAGTCTTCATCCTTCTTCCAAAGATAAAATATGTTTTCATCTGAAAGCTAAGATGATAAAGATGAATTCATACAGCAAGGCACTCACCCCTCAGCACCATCTATTTAAAATACGATGTAGGCCAACAATCTTTGGTTTAAAAGTGCTCTATGCTGACCTAAGAGACTACTGTTCCCTGATCTCATCTCTGTGTGTGCATGTGTGCATAGATTTCAGATGTAGGATTCTATGACCAAAATGCTCTGAAAACATAATGTGAGGACACAATTACTCTACTGGTCAATGTGCCAATCCTTTAGCACAAACCTTTTAGTCTCTGTCTATCTGCAGACAATTCAATAGCCTTGGAACATTCTCTGGATTATTTCCCACAATAAGAAAGATGTATTGTCTTTTGTCCACTTCAGTGTGTAAAATATCACCTCTCCAATCATTAGCTTCATATCATTGTACATACTGAATTGACTATACATCAATCCTTCTCAGTTTATATACCTGTTTTTAGTAGTTTCCTTCTTCAGCTACACTTATTTCATCTTGGACAAGAAGTATGTAGAAATAGAATCTTATCCTCACTTTTAAACTGTATATATTATATTAAATAAACAACAGAAATTAAAGCTTGGGAAAATGAAAGTTTGAATACTAGGATTCAAGACGGACTGGATCAGGTCAGTGAGAGAATCTTAAGCAATAGGACATTTTTCAGAATGCTAAAATTAGCAGTGTTCAGCTCCAGGATATCTCCATTTTTTTTTTTTTTTTTATCTCACTGCACCAAATTTTAAACACTTGGGAGAAAGAAATTGCTTAGTCCCAATTAAGTGCCTAATCCTAGATGAGTCACTGAGAGCCAGGAGTGCTTAAGTCTCACAGCACATATGTGTGCACAAGTCTGCTGCAAGGGACTCTGGGACTGAAGTCAGATCCCCCAAGAGGTGTCTTTCCCTAATAATATAGACAAATGCTAAGAGTTTAAATATTTTCAATAACTAGAACTTGCAACTTATAAGTGGAGCTAAACATATAACGTGAATTTAAGGAAATAAACCAAAGAAAGGGGAATGGGAGACTGATGGACTCTTTCTGTACTAACCACCAGTAGGATCAAGTTGAGCCTATGTCTACAAATGAGGGTTAGTTTGGCATAGGCTTCCTCATTCTTATTAAGAGACTTAAGAATTTAGTTTCTTCTAAAGAAAAATAGAATACTAACTCAAAGAAAGTTATTTTTTAACCATAGGGCTCTTCTTCCTTTTTTATTTTTTTTTATTTTTGGAATGGAGTCTCACTCTATTGCCCAGGCTAGAGTGCCGTGGCGTCAGACTAGCTCACAGCAACCTCAAACTCCAGGGCTCAAGCGATCCTCCTGCCTCAGCCTCTGAGTAGCTGGGACTACAGGCATGGGCCACCATTCCCGGCTAATTTTTTTCTATATATTTTTAGTTGTTCAGCTAATTTCTTTCTATTTCTAGTAGAGACAGGGTCTTGTTCTTGCTCAGGCTGGTCTCAAACTCCTGAGCTCAAAGGATCAGCCAGCCTCAGCCTCCCAGAGTGCTAGGATTATAGGTGTGAGCCACTGCACTCGGCCTAGGACTCTTCTATACTTGAAAACTTACCAGAGTTTTTTTTGCTGGCTGACTCACACCTTAGATCCTTCATTGACTTCAGATATTTTTTCTTCATGCTACCCTCTGCTAGATTATGTTTCTTCCTGTTGTACTCTGCAGTGATGTTCATTAATTGCCCAAAACCAAGCTAGGATTTTAATCAGGATTGTCATACACTTAGATTTTCACGTTATTACACAATAGGAATGCAAGCCATATATTGACTTTTTCTATATTCCTGTTATACATCAATATTTATAATTTAGTTTGTGCAATATATCACCTATTTTTAGATATGGGTTGGGTTTTAAATATACTTTGTCATATAACTGGAAAAACTAAATCAATATTATGTCCTAATAGATGAACTAATTTTTACTGGAAGACATATTCTTAGAATGATGCCATTCTGTGTCTCTGTAAGTAAGTAAGTTATAATATTACAAAAAAAGTTGGGATATATAATGAATATATCTCATCAATATAGATAATTCAAGTAAGAATGATTTTTCTTAGAAGAATATTTTTTTCAGTATTGCAAACTTTATCAGACAACCTTCTTCACTTAACCACTCGCTGAACCAGTCGATGAGCCCCGTGGCCTATGTAGATCAAATTGATTGATGCCTAGGGCACACCAAATGCCTGTGTCAGATCAGCTCCCTCTCTGGATGACCATTAACTTCTGCTTCCACAACTTACATTTTATACTTATAAAAAATGATATGTCTTTTCCTCAAAGCTAGTTATGCCATCTATACTTAAAATTACAGCAATGTCACTTAAATGTTATGAAAATAAGATACATTTGAAATAGAAGAGACTCATTATTTTGATACAAGGTATTTTGTTTCATTTTGTAGGGCAATAAATATAATATAAAGGAAAACTATGTATAGACCACCTACCTGTGAAAGTTTGGGGTTGTAAAAATAGAAACAAGTCTGCACTTAGATTACCGTAGCATTTTCATATTCTCTTTACAGATTAAAGGAATTCAACCCAGAAATAACAAATAACTTATCATGAGTAGGTCTTATGTAATCATGATAATATCAAATGTCATTTGGCCAACCTGTATTTGTAAATATATCTCTTCATTAAAAAATGTATGTTTTATTGTATATATTATATAAATACCTATCTGTAGTTGTGTACATAAGCATGTGCACACACACAAGCATACACAATCTACATACATGTACACAAAGCTACCTATAATATTTAATATTCACTTTTGTATTCACTATTTCAGTAAGTCAAACAAACAAAGATGGGTTTTACTCTAATTTATTTAAATATTTATTTCTATTTGACTTAGTCTTTGTAGATGCATAAAGAAAATCAAAACAAAACACTCATCAGTTACTTTTTTTTAGGATGGCAAGTTTGGAGTTTTCAAACTGATGACTCTGGTTTAGGATTTACTGGTTGTTTTTAAACACAGATAAGTGAATTGTGTTATTTCCATTTTATATCTATAATCACTAATATTAAATTGAAAAGTGAAGTATAAGTTTATATCTTAAAGAACAGTAGTTCCTGATATTCTTAAGTCACTATTGTGTAAAATATTGTACATTTTGAGATAAATAGCTTGTTTTTTTCTTTTTTTAACACGGCATGAGTGCTTTATCACAAAGAACATAAAAGCACTTATGAAAAGGGGCTAACAGTTTTTTCTTGATAATTCAGAAAATACTGTATTCTAATATCAGCCAAGTTTTAACAGAATATTTTCTCTTTATTCTTCCTTAATATAGACAACCACTGTGTAATACAACTTTCTATTTCAACGGTGTCAAAGCAAAAATGACACCAGACAATGTTAAACAGTAAAGGAAGATTTTATTCAAGGGAAGAGGCCAGAATTCAGTCTGAACTTCTTTTCAGTGAAATAAGAAATGGCAGGATTCTAAGAGCTGATACGGGTGATGGAGGAAGATCATAATCTGTGTTTGCTAATTAGCTTCCTAAAGGAAAAGTAAACTTTCTCATATCTTTTTTTTTCTTTTTTATTTTTTTTATTGGGGGAAAACTACAAAGCATTTACAGTACAATGTTTACAGTCACAATTTATAGTGAGCTGATTTCCCAAAATATATTACCACTCAAGTTGACTTATCTTGTTACATTTAAAAATCTACTCTGTCAAAGTAGT
>CAUYRT010050746.1:0-17182 GCA_963574885.1 Lepilemur ruficaudatus | reverse complement strand
AAAAACATATTTTTTTTATTTATCTCTCTGTCTCTCTCTCTCTCTCTCTCTCTCTCTCTCTCTCTCTCTCTCTCTCTCTCTCTCTCTCTCTCTCTCTCACACACACACACACACACACACACACACACACACACACACATGCACGAACAAATTTTGTATCTGGGACCCTTCGGAGTATAGCTATTTTTTGAGCATTGTTTTTCATTTCAAAGACTTTCTCCTCCTGGCTTTGCCTGCTTGTTCGGACATGGGGAAGATGCCCAGACATTCAGACCTGCTATCCCACTGAGGACTTTAGAGGCCACTTTCTTCTCCCCCATGGAAGAGGATGAAGGCTGAGAGAAAAAAATTTAGGTAAAAGTCCTTGAAGAAACAGAAGAAATGAGGAAAAATGAGTTGTAAATATTCATGTATATAAAATAAAAGGAAGTGCTTCCACCCTCATGGAGAGAACCATATCCTAGGAAATTGTCTTTCTTACTTGATAGTTAAAATCCAGAAGTGGACTTCTGTGAGTCTAGTGTAATCATTCCATCAAAAACAAACTAATACGTAATCAGATTGGAGATGGCCTTCCAGATGATAAGCCATTTAAACAAGGTTGAATTAGTTCATGGAAATCTACTAACACACATTTAATATATCTGAAGATTTAGAAAGGTTATAGAATGTATCCCCAGTCTACCTGCAATAAAATAAAAATGTTTCTCTAAAGATATAAGTATGTTTTGTTTTACATAGTTAACTCATTTTTCCTAGTAAAGTTAGATGTAAAGTGATTATTATACATTGAATTATATTTCCTAGAGATTATCATGATAAAATTGGTGTGCATTTCTGTTAAAGAAAAACAAAATGTGTCTGGAAGATAACAATCACTTAAAGGAATACCTATACTTTTAAAAAGAATATTAGTTGAGCAGTTTGAATTAGATGAAGACGGAACCAGAGCTGGGTGTGGCCAGTGGACGAGGTTCTGCCAGGCACCAAAGATGGCAGTGAACGTATACTGCCTGGATCATGAATCTCTGCAGTTATATCTGACAAAGATCTAGCAGTGTGCTCAGGGGCTGCCTATTGTCAGAACATGCTATTCCCTGGCTCCACTGCCTTGAAGAAAGTGAAATTCAAGCTAAGCTAGATCAAGACTACATCCAGGGCACGCCTGTAATCCTAGCACTCTGGGAGGCCGAGGCGGGTGGCTCGCTCAAGGTCAGGAGTTCGAAACCAGCCTGAGCTAGAGCAAGACACCCATCTCTACCAAAAATAGAAAGAAATTAATTGGCCAACTAAAAATATATAGATAAAATTAGCTGGGCATGGTGGTGCATGCCTGTAGTACCAGCTACTTGGGAGGCTGAGCAGAAGGATTGCTTGACCCCAGGAATTTGAGGTTGCTGTGAGCTAGGCTGATGCCACAGCACACTAGCCAGGCAACAGAGTGAGACTCTGTCTCAAAAGAAAAAAAGACTACATCCAGAACTTCAAAATGCTACCAGAGGGTTTTCAGAGTTTGCGTTTTGACAAAAAATAATTTCTGTGGACAAATTAGTAAAAGGAAAGTTTCAGGACAATGTTGAATTCATCCAGTGGCTCAAACAGTGTTTTGATGCTAATTGCCTGGATGAATGGAGGGAAATGACTATGGCCCTGTGGCTGCCAGACAAGGTCAAGACACTGCAGTGGCTCCCTCCCTTGTGGCTCCAGCTCTGAATAAATGGAAGAAACCTCTCAGCTGAGCAGCACAGCTCCCCAGAGGCCCATTTCGACACAGAGAACTATGGCAGATCCTAAGGCTGCCCTGGGGTGGCGTGAAAAAGAATCAGGTGTGGGCAACAGGAATGACGCAACAGTGAATGGAGGTCAATATATTGAAACTTAGCCATCAAAGACTTGGAGAAAGAGAGAGATTTTTACTTTGAAAAGCGAAGGAACATTGAATTGATTTGCTGGGAGATTGAGGGGGAAATGACCCTGTATTGCAGAGACATTCTCTACACCACAGGTGAAGGCTTTGGGAAACCTTATGAAGGGGGCCACAAGAGGAACACGAAGAATTTTAACAGCCTGGACCAGCAAAGTAACATCTGAATCCTGTGCTCCAAATCATGTCTTTAACTGTAAAATACTCCCTTTTATTGTTCTTCTCTAAGATTCACTTTCTTTTCACAAGCAAAAGGTACCTCTTCTTAAAATGGACTTTGCAGATGTTCACTCCTTTTCCAGTAAATTTGAGTTAGGAGCTTTTACCTTGTAGCAGAGCAGTATTAACTGCTAGTGGGTTCACTTGAGGAACACAAAGGCTACTATGGGACTCACCATGTGGCTGCGGGACACACTGATCGCAAGAGAAGGCTTTATGTAATCACCTAGGTGGTGACCTCAGTACAGAAATGTCAAGACTGGTTGAATTTTATGCTAATGTGAAATCTTAGCAGAGAACATTGTAATAAATAATGCCTTAAGAATACTTAAAATATGCTTCTGTATTTCAAAATATAAAATATAACATGACAGGAGATTTTATGTATTTGACATTGTGTCTGGGAAGCAAGGGCCAGACCTCAGAACCTTCAGAACCTGCCGTCCCAGGCCTTCCAACCCTGCTTGGATCCTCACTGGCCCAGGCTTTAGCCCAAAAGGAGAGTTTTAAAGGTTGCCCTGTAAAGCCATGTGGTGTCGTTGACCAATTACATCCCTGCTAAAAAGCAAGAGGCATTGTTGCCCAGATGAATGGAGGGTGTGTTTCAGCCCTGAGATGTTTACTTTGAAGAGCTGAATTTTCATTGAGCATCTCTGATGATTTTTCCAATTATCTTCAAAATCTCTATATATTGTGTTTTTTTGAGAAATGAGGTGTGTCCAGTTTTTTAATCTAACAACTGCTTTTGGGGACTGGCCAACATCGCTGGGATTTGACTTGGGGTTGTGTCCCATTTTACTTCCTTTCAGGTTTACATTTGCCATGTTTTTCTTCTCTGGCTCCTTGCCCGCTAGGTACTCCTCTTTGGCTCCTTAAAGTTTGCTGCTTAGAGTTGGAAGCACAGCAGGCAGGTGATCATGCTGCAAGTTCTTATTTATTTATTTATTAGACAGAGTCTTGCTCTGTCAACTGGGCTAGAGTACAGTGGTGTCGTCATAGCTCTCTACAACCTCAAACTCTTGGGCTCAAGTGATCTTCCTCCCTCAGACTTCCAAGTAGCTGGGACTACAGGCATGCACCCCCATGCCCAGCTGTTTTTTATTTCTACTTTTTGTAGAGACAGGGTTTCACTACTGCCCAGGCTGCTTCTGAACTCCAGATCTCAAGTGATCTTTCTACCTTGGTCTCCCAAAGTGCTACTGTGAGCCACTGTGCCCAGCCCATGCTGCAAGTTCTTTGTGGACCTCTGGCAAAAGGGACTGATCAGGGAGGGACATCTTCACCTCAGGATCTGCAAGGCTGGGCTGTTCTTGGTATTTGTTCTCCATAGCTCTTCAATTATCTGAATACTTTGCTAGTGCACTAATCTCTTTGAAGATAAAAATTCATTAGTGTGGTACTAAATGTTAATTTTCTTTTTTTAAAACTGTTAATTTTCTTTTGAAGAAAGGAAGTATCATGTCTGAATTAATTATTGATATTTAAAATATTTCACTCCTTAACTCTCCCTCATTTGCGTTGCCCACAGCCTATTTAGTCCCTTTGTTTGGCAAAATTCTGCAAGGTGTGTGTCACCCACTACTGGGATTGTTCAACCTGTGATATATTTGTATTGATTTATTTTTGGTGGTAGCTTGTCCTAACATGTGTGTAGAAAGCAAGTATTTTATGATAAAATTGTTTTGTAGTGCATGTTTTGTGTGGACTTCAGTAGAAAACCTAGATTCACTGATTAACAATGACAAAAATGCAAATAACTGGCCATTGTTCAAATGACAGTCGTCCTATTTCTCTTATGTGGACTTTTAGAATTTTGTTGCCCTAATATTCCATTTTATTGGGAACCCATTTTCCACCTGGTATTTCTGGACAGAATTTTTTCCTACTTTAAACAGTTTCTAAATAAAATTATGTATTGAGAGAGAGAGGGAAAAAAGAATATTGCTCAATGGACTAATATGAAAATAAAGTATGCAAAATAAGTTTGTGGCACATTGGAACTAAACCTAGCACTTAAAGAAAACAAATGACAGTTTTTCGGACCAGTACATACTGAACTTGAGTTTTCCATATTCTGTTTTGCTCTGCCCCTAATCTACAGCAGAAAAACATGTAAGTCAGGTTGTTCAGAACTGTCTCACCTTTATTGAAATTGTTAGTTACAGAAATGAGCTAGTGGATTCAGGCTAAAACAGAAGGATATACAAAAACACAGCAAGGAACAATAAAAAAGTTCATGAGAAAATACACTGAAGCCTAGAAAGCTAGAAAATCTAAAAATAAATCTTCAAATAATATTTAGCAAATCTTTTTTTAGTTTATGTTTTTGACATTACTCTAATGTACTAATGAACACTAAAAATTACAATTGTGAAAGAGATTTAAAAGATCACTTTTAGGAAAAGACATTTCTTAGTCTTTCTCAGCTTTCTTAACTCTTAGATACAAAATTCTCTAAGTTTTAGAGAATACTTATCCAAAGTCATTAATTATATTAGTAATATAAACTATTATAAGATTATGTCATCTAGGAGATTTAATAAGCCAATCATTTTTAGTATAAATTTATCTTTAGAGCACTTATTATTATAAGTGTGGATCTTTGTAGAGAAAAATCAGACGCAATTACAGAAATTCATCAGAATTCAGAAACTCAATTCTTAACATTTTTTCTTTTTTGACTACTTCAATTAATATTGTTTGCCTTTCCAATTATTCACGGGTCTTCAAAATATGGTGTCTGGGCTTCAAAGTTGTAACACAAAATCTTCTGTATGAAAAGTAGTACAACTAAACAAAATTTAAAATCTCCAAATAATGTATGTCATATAGAATTCTCGTAAAATATCAGTATGATGTTAACAAGGGTCAGAGCTAATGGAACAAAAACTAATGTGCATGACTTCTGAAAACCTCATCCTGGGAAATTAGAAACAAGGGACTATAATTCTTTTTTCAAATCTACACTACACAAAAGTCTTTTTGAGACAGAAAAAATATTCAGGTGTTGCTCATTTGATGTCATGGATGTTTTGGTAAAACATTTTGTGTTCACCTTTTTAAATATTCTGAGATACCCTGGCTATAATCAATGGGAAAGAAGTGACCCTAAAACTAATATAATGTCAAAGAAACTACACATATCTTGGTGTGTTCCTGATAGTGAATGATTCCAAAAAATGTCTTAAGCATTGCATAACTTTTAGAAACAGAGAATCTGCAGCCAGTCAGCATGAATTAAAATTTTGATCCTATTCCTTCCAGTTGTAAGAATATAAGCATGTTGCAAATATTTAGCCTCTGCTCTGGTTGCCTTAGTTCCTTCATTTAAAAATTTTTTTAATTGACAAATAATAATTGTACATATTTGTGGAGTACATAGTGATGTTTTAATACATATAATGTATAGTGATCAGATCAGGGAAATTAGCATATCCTACCTCAAACATTTATCATTTCTTTGTGTTGGAAACATTCGATATCCTCCTTCTAACTATTTAAAACTATTAGTATATAATATATTAAATTATCATTGACTGTATTCATCCTACAGTGGTATAGAACACTAAAAACTTACTCTTGCTATTACCTAGCCATAATTTTGTATCCTTTAATTAACCAATCTTTCCCTATCCCTCCTTTCTTCCTATCCTTCCCAGCCTCTAGGATCCTCTGTTCTTTTTAATTCTTCCTTATGTTTTAAATGGGGGTGACCACAATATCTATTACATTAGCTTGCTGTAAGGATTAAATGGTTTTATAGCTCTTAAAATAGTGCTTGACGAAGAGTAGATACTATGTGTTACTATTATGATTAATCTCCCCCACAAAATATATGTTTGGCAAATCACTTTGTAAATTTTTATTTTTGAATTAAAATAATTTGTATAACAAGTTGGTCTACCGCTGAGCACATCTGTCAAGTGAGACCTGAGTATTCATTTGATAATTGAGGCTGCTGCTCACCATAGAAATTTGTAAAATATTGTGTGCTTACTTACAGTAGGACTACTTCCTTTGAGGAATTAATCTTCTAACTAAATATCTTGCCTGGTTGGTATACATGGAAATTGGTATACATGGAAGACATCATGTATATATTCTCCTGCTGATAATGTTACTTTTCAAATATTGAGGCATTGCAAATATGTGTGACTAGAACACGCACTTGTTTGTTTTTGTTACCCCCCATTCGTTTCCCTCTTATTAGTGTAGTATCCTAACTCTGCTTTTGAGGAATGCTTCTGTACCACAACTATGACCCTGACTTGACTGTTCATAGATTTCAAGTAAGGTTTCTTCTTTGTTCCAAGGGTGGGGCATGTGGCTTGGGGCGAGGCCAATTAAAGCATGGTTACCCAGATCAGCCATGACTTCAGGATGGGCATGCGACCCACCCGGAGCCAGTAAGATGCACTGAGAGTTTTTCCGGCCCTTTGTTCCCATTGAATTTAGGTGTGGAAGGTTGGGAGGATAGAGTCGCTACAGCATCTCACTACAATAGGGGAGAATCTTTAGGAAAGTTCTCACTATGGAAGACAGAGCCAAAGGATACAGCATAACTATGTGCTGGTGACATCAGTTAAGCTCCTGAATTATCACATGCCTAAAAACTAGCCCTAGACAGGTGGGGAACCTGCGGCCTTCTAACTTTAAGATGGGTTCTTTTTTAACCACCAAAGGAGGCAAGAAAAGCTTTATCTTTCTCTGCTGCACTCCTTTTAATAAAAGGATTTGTTCTGTAAAATTTGGGTTCAGTCAAAAGGCCACACTTAAGGACCTAGAAGGCCACATGTGGCTTTAAAGCCGCAGGTTCCCCACCCTTGCATGAACTTCTTTCTTCACTTTTTTTTCCTTTGATCAGTTTGAGTCATTTTTCGTCCTCTTATACCAAAGGTAGATACCTGCTAGAGTGACTAAAACATTCTTTCTGGCTATATTTTCCCCTTGCTCATGTCCAACAAACACATTTTCTAATGAAAATGAGGAAGGTAGAAAATATATAAAATATATGGAATTAACAGTTAGAACTGTTTCTGATTATGATTGGTGCCAGTGCCTGATTTTTATTAATATAATTGCTGTTTTATAGGAGTTCTTATTTTTAACCTTCCACTATTTATACTCGCGTGTTGCTTAACAACTGGGATACGTTCTGAGAAATGTGTCCTTGGGCAATTTCATCGATGTAGGACCATCATAGATTATACTTACACAAACCTAGATGGCATAGCCTACCACACACCTAGGCTATCTGGTGTAGCCTATCGCTCCTAGGCTACAAACCTGCGCAGCACGTTACTGTACTGAATATTGTAGGCAATTGTAACACAATTGTAAGTATTTGTGTATCTAAACATATCTGAACATAGGAAAGCTACAGTAAAAATACAGTATTATAATTTTACAGGACCACCGTCATATATGAGAGCCTTCATTGACTGAATATGTCGTGACGCATTACTGTACTTTCTTTTTACTTTTAATTTAAATTATGTATATTGAGTGAATGACTTTTTGGCTTAGCAAATAAAAAGTATGAAGAGAAGCATCATTGCTTAACAAAAGTAATCCTCGAAATCAGTAAAGTTTTACCGTTTAGTTCTAAGAAAAGCCGGCCAAAGATCAGAGAGAGCTCCATGAGTGAAAGCTCTGGGCCGCTTCAGACATACGCAGTCTGTGTGTGCACTGCGAAGGTGTTTCTCTTCACAGTTTCTCCGCCCTCTAGTGGTAGTCACAATAATGCCACTTTGTAGTCCCTGTACAGGAAATGCCTGTTCTTACTTCAGTAACCAGAATCCTTTTACAGGAAGTTAGGTGTGGTCTTTGAAGAAGAATTAGAAAAAAAAAAAAAAAAAATTATATATTTTTTAAAGCATGATGGAATTTTAGCTGCAGTCTTCTTGGTACCAGCTTATCAATCCCAAACTCTGGGTGTAAAAGATTCTGCAGGGGTAATGTTTTAATATTCTTATTATGCTTATTCTCTGTGATGCTTCTCTACCTTTACAGTAGAATCCTTGGGGAAATCTGCAGGGGGACCACTTTCATTTTGAAGCTGCTGGCTGCATGTTTTAGCATGTCTCTTCTGTTAGAGCATCCAGGCATGGCAGTTTCCTCCCCCGAGTGTGCAAGGACCATCCTCATGCCTACGCCTGTCGCTAGCCATGAGGGTCTCTGGGGATGGGTAAAAAATGGGCTATGTTTTGGAGGTACGGTGATACTGGGAGGGCAGTCTGCTAGCTGGAGGCTGACAGGTCCTGGTCTACTTCAAAAAATTTTTTTAATAAGACTGTACAGTAGATATGTTGTTTTAGATTTCCCTCTGTTTTATCTGGTATATGCTGCAGAAATGAACTGCATACTAACACATTTTACTCTTCGGAAATGCATTTCATATATTTAACTGGCAGCTCTCATTCCTGTAGTGTGGGAATTAAATGGATTGATTTAAAAAGAAGAAGAAGAAGGAAAAATAGATCAAGTGATTTTGTACAGACGGCATCTAGGAGTCAAGATTTTGGTTGTATTGTTTCAAATAGCATAGAAACTCCTGCCACCAGTTCACATGTAACATTTGGAATGATTGATGTGCTCTGTTGAGTTATCTACTTTAGTAAAATATATTTTGAATACCAGTAAACCTCCATTTATTTTATTGCAAAAACCCATATAATAAGAGTTTGCTTAAAAGGTACACTATCTTACACTTATGATTTTTTTTCAAGTCCAAATTTTGAAATGGACACTCAGACTGCTGTGCCAGATTTTTGGGAAATGGGTACTATTTGAGAAAATGGGCTATCTCTACAGTGTTTCCTAAGGTACTGCAAATTTGTTAATTTAAGAAGCAATTACACCAGCTAGCAGCAGGTTGCTAAGCCAGGGGGTCCAAGCTACAGACCTCTGACGTGGATGACTTCCTGCCCGGTTTGGCAGGAGCTGGGTCCCTTCCTGTGCAGCTTCCGAGCAGTTGCAAACACAATCAGGCATCTCCTGCTCCTTCCTCCTCCCTAGCTTTCAAGCAGTTTCTACCTATGTTTCCATAGCTTGGCATTTTAGGATTTCCAGAGCTCTTTACCAGGTGTATTGCTTTTGAATGAACTCTTAAAGATGATAAAGTGAGCCAAAAGGTGCGTGGAAAACAATGGAGAGACACATGCGAGATCCTCACGTAGCCCAGGTTCTACAATTTGTGTGATGTTTCATCTCTTGTTTTGGATCTCTGATTTTTTTTTAGAAAGAATGCTGAAAAAGATGGCTGCCAAAATATTCACAGAAGTGAAATAGCAAGCACAAACCAGTATCCTCCATTTCTGAGCTCTGAATTGGATTATTTCTCCCAACTAGCACAATCACTTAAAACATTTTGGGAGTGGGAGATTAGATTACCTCATAGACACCTACTGACTGTGAAAGAGAGATCTCCATGCAAGCAAATGAATGCGTGTCTGAGATTCCCTGAATGCCACGTACAGCTTCCTTTGTGAAATATGACAGCTCTCTTGGTTTACGTACTTTATCTCAGTGCTCAGTGTCTTGTAATTGCCACTGTCACTTTTTAACCTAATGGTCATTGCTTTTTCTTCCCCCTGTTTCTGTAGCACTTTCTTATGCAAGGAGCTAAACAGTGATTAAAGGAGCAGGATGAAAAGATGGCACAGTCAGTGCTGGTACCGCCAGGACCTGACAGCTTCCGCTTCTTTACCAGGGAATCCCTTGCTGCTATTGAACAACGCATTGCAGAAGAGAAAGCTCAGAGACCCAAACAGGAGCGCAAGGATGAGGACGATGAAAATGGCCCAAAGCCAAATAGTGACTTGGAAGCAGGGAAATCTCTTCCATTTATTTATGGAGACATTCCTCCAGAGATGGTGTCAGTGCCTCTGGAGGACCTGGACCCCTACTATATCAATAAGAAAGTGAGTTCTTAGCCAAGTTGCCTTTACTTCCTCTATTTACTAATTGAATTGGTTCTGGGCTAGTCCCAGGGATGATGGTGAAGAATGCTGTGCCTCCTTCCCTCTGTCTGAAGTATCACTAGAAGGCTGGGTGGGCTTGACTATGTAATGGACCTAGACACCTTTTGGAAGCACACATTTGAACCGGCGTTTTGGAGACAGGGAGAGAACTGATAAGGCATCCTCCGGTGGGGAAATGAGGAAGGGCAAAAGCCTGTTCACCTTCTTGAATACAAATTATATTTTTAAATGAGTGTAATTGACCCCAATTTTCTTACAATGCTGAGAAGCAAAAATTGTCAACTAAGAGTAACCTTTTAATTTTTTTTTTTATATTTGCAGGAGTAGTATCTAAATTCCTTGTTATAGTCTCTAGCTCTCTATAAGGCACTTTGATCTTCAGCTGGTTTAATTATGCCTTCATACCATAGATTTTCTCCTTGCCATTGCTCTCCACAGAATAAGTAATGGCAGGTGACTTGTAAGTGCCAAAAAAAGAGTTTGAGCAAAGAACTCACATGGAAAATCTTGAAGTTCTCTTCAGAAAATTATCTAACTGAAGAAGTAATTGAAGCCTCATTTTTGTGCTTCCTATGAATTATAAATGCAATTTAAACATACATATATTAAAACTTGATAAAGATGCTAAGAATTCCTATGACATTGGCCACAAAGTTTCTTTATATTCTCCTTTAAATCCCCATGTCGCCTACCAAATTTAGGAAAGTTTGTAGTGCTCAGAAAGAAAAAGCATCTGTCATCATATCACATATTGATAATTTGTATATTGCTACATTATTTTATAGGACAATATTTCTGAATCATGATCTCACTTTCTCTTAAAAATGTCCTCAATGTATATTCTAAATTCTGTTTTATGTGTTGTGCTTTCTTTTTCAGACGTTTATAGTATTGAATAAAGGGAAAGCAATCTCTCGATTCAGTGCCACCCCTGCCCTGTACATTTTAACTCCCTTCAACCCTATTAGAAAATTAGCTATTAAGATTTTGGTACATTCATATCCTTTTTCAAGTAGTCGATATGATTTTCTTCTTTGACTAAATTATTGAGCTGTGCATTTTTCAAAATGTATGTGGTTGGAGATGTTATGTGCTTTCTTTTCCTTTCCTTTTATTCAACAGTTAGTATGTCGCAAAATGGGATCGTAGGTAAGTGAAACACTTTTCCCTATTTCTTAAGTATTTCTCCTCTGCCTGACTCACTACTTCTTTCTTTCTTCTTTTATCCTCTGCTCCCTTCTGGATTGCTAGTTATATCCTAGGCTTTTTCTTAAAGTTCGATGCTATTACCAGGCTCTCTTTTTATGTCTTCAAATTTTACAATGTTATATAATGGAGTAAGCTCCATGAGCTAATTTTCTTTTCTGCTTCTACATTTGGAAAATAAATATACATAATCTGCATTACAATTTTATATCTTTTTGGTTTGAATTTTACTACTTTCTGCTTTTGAAAGCTTTGAGTTAATAAATGTTTACAATTGTGTCTGTATATATACTAGTCTTCAAATATTTCTCCAAATTCTTTTCCCAACAGCATTCCTGTTGATTTCCTATTTTTTTTTTTAACTTTTCTTCTTGTCCCTTGTTCATATGTTTTATTTAAGTCCCAGGTCCTGCTACAATTATTTCTCTCCAAAGGCTTAATGTCTGTCTATCCATACACATCCTCATTTTATTCTTTATTCTTCCTGTTGAAGTATCTACATTGCAGAGAGGGAATTGATGACATCTTGGTGGTAGATGGTAATTTGATTTACTCCATGAAGTTAAATAGAGTAGCTGGGAATGAGAGGTTTTATTCCGGGCCAGAAATGATGGTCTGGCTGACAGCCAGCTCTGGGAATGCCAAGAAAGCAAAGGCTTGGAAGACTGAGGCTGTGCTGGGCAGGGGCATTTACAGGTAGAACACAGAGGTCTTGGGATGAGGAGTGATATGTACTAAGGACCAGAGGTAAGGCAAGGGAAACTGAGATTTAAACAAAGCCTCAGATAGGACAGCATGTTCTTTCTTCTTTAGGAAGAGTCATTGCTTGGAATTCCATTGCATGGTCAGCCTAGAGCCTGGTTTTAAAGCATGCAGTATAAAAGCTTACCACCTCTAACAGGCCCAGAAACTATTTGAATTAGATAAGGTAGGGAATTAGATAAGGTAGGGAATTCAGGAAATGGGATAAGCCTGATACAGGTTATTCATCTCAGTTCTGGGTGAAAGAGATGTAAAGTATATCCCCAGGCGTGCCTGGCAGTATGCCGAATGTTGTCTTTAGAAGCATGGCATTCTGTAAGTCTCCTCTTAACCTCTAGTGTATCCCTCCTGCTAGGTTTGCATAGATATCAACATGTTTTTATTTGATATTTACATTTTAAGATTTAGTAATTTCTTATGCATAACCTTAGGTAATACTGTTTTCTGACCTCTGTTTTTCAAATAAGAGAATCTAGTTGGACATGGAGAAAAAAATTGTCTTTGAGTTAGCATTAGAAAGAACAATAAAGTTGGAATGTATATTTGGGTTTCCTGAATTATAAATTATGATCTATTATTATGTTTCAAGTATTTATAATCTGTGCACTGAGTAAATCTTTCCATAAAGTATTTATTATATTTTCAAATAGTTGTATGTTCCTTATGTAAACATAATTTATAAAATTATAGGAAAAATTCAGACTTACGCTATATTCGTAGTAGATATTGGGAGAATATGTATTGAATAAATCAATGAGTAATAAATCAGATATTAGAAAATCAGATACAAAACAAGTGAAAAAAGAATGGATCAGAAAATTTTATTTCTGCATATGAATGATAAGATGAAATTAAGAAAACCCAATATTTTTTTTAAAAGCAGATGTTTAAGGACATTCAAAAATGTCGACTATGTTTATAAAATTTAGAAGTGATGTTATATTTGTTTAAAATAACAAATTTTATTAAAATACTTATTTGTTAAAAAAAAAAAGCAGATGTTTAATTTAAAACTTTTATGAGATCATGTGTTCCTTTGAAAATCTCATGAAGGCTATTGTTTCTACTCACAAAAAATCCTAGGACATTGTGAATCCCAATTTAAGACCCCTGGAAAAAAGACTCCTACTGGTAGAGGGTAAGGGCAGTTTTGGAAATTCTGACCAGAGAATCTGGGTATTGAAGACATAGTTTATGCTGGGAGATTTTTAGACATCTAGATACAACTTGAACGTGAGGCCTTGTGTTTGCTTCCCAAAAGAAAGAACTCGATCTCCAAAGGCCAAAGTTGTTAGGAGGCCTACAGTGATGCATGTTCATATGTGAAGCCAACCAGGTAAATCTATTAAGTTATGCCCAGTTGAAGTGTTGACTCTCCTAGAAGCTTACAAATTGCCATAGCCACAAATTTCTTTAAATGTAGAAAATAAGATTTTAAAAAAATCTCTAATTTCCCAAATTAAAATATATTTCAGATGTCTCACCTTGGTGTAGAGCTGTAAGAAAAGAAAAGGCAGGTGTGCTGCTACTCCAAGATAGATAAGTCTTTCAGTCTTTTGGTGATACTGGCTCAATTGATCACTGATCCTAGTAATCTTGGATATACACAATGCTGTAATTTGTAATTGATTTTCATAATAATTTTATCCTTTATTCTTTACTATGCAAACCTTAAACTCAAATCCTGGTTTTTTGACTTCAAGTGTAGGCCTTTTATTGTAAGTTAAAAATGCTTAGAGATGATCATGGTGAGTTTGAGCACAACTGGGAGGTCATTGTGTATTTATAATCATTAATTTATGTACAGCAAAAGGCCATTCACAATAAAGAAATTTATATTTTAAACCTGGACCTCTATTTCCAACAAAAAGCCGACTTGTTTCCTAAGGAGCTGTTACCATTGTTAGGAGCTGTTGCATGTCAAATTAGCTTTGTTTTTTGATTTTGGCAGAATAAGAAGTTATGCTTATGATATTTTTACCAGGGCATATTTTGAAAACTAAAAATTCTTTTGAGGTGCCTCATATCTTGTTTGATATTTAAATAAAACATGATTACATTTTCTAGATAGCAAACAAGTTAAAAATAATCCATGTTCCTAAAATTCCCTACCAGAGTTTTAAATGTGTTTCATCTCAGGTTTTATTATTTAAACTTAAATATATGCACACCCTTCTTCTTTATTTTGCATTTGTTTTCATTCATTTGCAAATACATACCAAATACCTACCAAGTGGCGGATATTCTTATAAGCATTGGGATGTAACATTGGACCAAACAAAGTCCCTGCTCTCACGTAGTTACATTCATGCATGTGTGTGTTTGGGAGGAAAAAGACAACAAACAAATAAATCATATGGAAGTAGTGATAAGTGCTACAAAGAAAAATAAATCTGTATAAAGGGGAAGACTAACAAGGTGTCGTGTTTTGGATCGTATGGCCAGGGAAGTCCTCTCTGAAAAGGAATGAAAAGATTCCATTTAAGCAGAGAGCTGAAGGAAGGGAGAGAAAGAGACTTGGAGATCTAGGGGAAAGTTGGTTCAGAGGAAACAGCAAGTAAGAAGGTAAAGTCTGAAGGTGGAAGGGCCCCTGGTATGTTCCCGAATCAGCAAGGAGACCCGAGTGGCTGGAGCAGAGTGGGAAAGGCAGGGAGCAGAGGAGATAAGGTCAGGGAGAGTGGAAGTCAGGGGCTGAAGTTGTAGGTGAGGTCAGATGAGTTGTAGTGAGGACACCAAATTTACTCTGCATGAGATGAGGAGAGATGATGGGAAGGTTTTCAGCAGAAGAGTGTCGCAACCTGACTCACATTTTTAAAAGATCACTCTGGCTGCTTTGTCTTCACAAATAGGCTGTATGTTGGGGAAAGAGTAGCAGCAAGGAGATAGACTGGGGCCGACTGTCATTATGAAGGTCAGAGACAATGGCAGCATGTGCCATGGTGGAAACAATGAGAGTGGTAAAATGTCATCAAATTTAGATGTATTTTGCAGAAGAGCTGGTGGGATTTGCTGAGCTGTTGTATGTGGGGTATAAGGGAATGAAAGGCACTAAGGGATGACTGTATGTGTTTAGTCTGATCAAAAGAGAAAAAATGAAGTTGCTTTTGACGGAGCTTGGAGGAATTTGGTGGGTAAAATCAAGAGTCTGGCTTTGAACGTGTTCTGTTTGAGACACCTATTGGACATCCAGTGGAGGAGTTAGGGAGTTAGATGGCCGTGCAGATCTGGACTTCAGGACAGTGTTGGGCTGGAGGTGTCCAACTTTGGGAGATGTCAGCATATAGATGGTAAAGTCATGAGACTGGATTAGGCTGCCAAAAAGCTGAGACACTCCAAATCACAAAACTAATGCTGAGCTACCTATCATTCACAAATGGTAGGAAAATGAGAAACACAGGTTTTGGTATCAGAAAGCCTGGTTCAAACTCCATCTCTGAAATTTACCTTTTAGCTATGTGACCTCAGGCCAAGTTACTCCAGTGGTTTTGAATTTCAGTTTCTCCATCTGTAAAATTATAATCATAGTTTAGACATCCATAATAATAAAATGTTTGATAAGTACTTAGCACCAGGACCCATGAATACCACTTGATAAGGTACTTGTTAAAGGTACCTATGACAGCTGTTCTTGGTAGTAGCCACAATTCTAGCAGCAACAGCTGCAAGATTTGCAAAAAGACATTTCTTATATTGCATAAGGAATTGCACAAAGAATTCTATACAAAGCACTACTCTGTTCTGGCTTGACTTTGCAAACAAAATGTATATATAGCATCAGAGTTAGGGGTAGTAGTTAATCAAAACACAATGTGGTCAGTCTCAACTGTCTCATTTTGCAGTTGAGTTAATTGAGGCCCAAAGATGTTTAGTCTCTTTTTAAAGCTACATTTTTTTGTCAGTGGCAGAGCTAAAACTTCAGACCAGACCTTCTGGTTCTCAGCCCAGTGTTCTTTGCATTTCCCATGCAATAGAAGAAAATGGATTTTTAAATCCTCAGATATAATGCACTAGGGCATCACCAATGTTCCTTTGTCTATGTATTTCAAATGTTCTTTTCAGTGGCTCAAACTTACTAATTCCTTAATCGTGAAATATATTTCTTAGCTCATCCCAAATTTATATGGTAGCCATATAGAAATTTTAAAAATCCTGGTTTTCCATGGAAAGAACTACAAAGGTCTATCCCAAGGAGGTGATACAACTTAACAATTTCCCTTTCTTCTGCTTTCGGTGTTTAGAAGTTAACCCTTAGTTGTCTACTGGTAAATAGAAGTTTGTTGATATTAAAATTAAACAACTCAAGAGTTAACAGTATATATGTGATATTTAGTCAATATTACTGCTGGCTCTGAAATATACACTGATATGTAGAAAGAGACTTATCCTACTCTGTTTTGAATTCTCCATTTTTGCATTAGAACACTTCTACCACCAGTTTACATATAAGTTAAAAATTCCTTGGCAACTTCTCTGAATACTATGTCATTACAAAATCTCTGAGCAGAGTACAGTGTCTTTCTCTTCCTTAAGAATAACAAAGAAGGCCGGGCGCAGTGGCTCATGCCTGTAATCCTAGCACTCTGGGAGGCCGAGGCGGGAGGATCGCTCAAAGTCAGGAGTTCAAAACCTGCCTGAGCAAGAGCGAGACCCCGTCTCTACTAAAATAGAAAGAAATTAATTTTTTTTTTTTAGCTGAAGAGTAAAATATTTATTAATAGTATTTTGTGGCTTAGACGTTTTTCATCCTTTTTCTGTGTTCAGACATAATTTCCGAGTGGTCTTGTTTTTCTATTTTGATCTATCATGGTCACAGAGTGCTCTTATTAGATGTCGATGTTTTGTCAAATTATTTCTGTTCACAGAAAAATATAAGACCTACCTGTGAGTACCAGGCCAGCTTGTAGAAACACCAAGAACTTACTGAGGAGAGTCTTTTTTTTGTTTGTTTGTTTTTAATTGGGGGAAAACTACAAAGCATTTACAGTACAATGTTTACAGTCACAATTTGTAGTGAGCTGATTTCCCAAAATATATTACCACTCAAGTTGACTTATCTTGTTACATTCAAAAACCTACTCTGTCAAAGTAG